>JAOVYX010003328.1:0-11061 GCA_035668315.1 Drosera spatulata
AATGTCATGACCAGAACGTTGTATGCTACTAAGAAGCTGCTACGTGGATTGGAAATGCCACATAAAAAAATTGATGTTTACCCCCGAGGATGTATGCTGTACTGGAAGGAGTTCGCATACCTAAAAGAACGCGTAGTTTGTGGTGAAGCTTGGTTCAAGCTTAGCCGTGGTGGAAAGAGATGCATCTCTCTGAAGCAGTTGACCTATTTTCCACTAGCACCTCGTTTGCAGAGGTTACATGCTTCCAAAAAGAATGCAGAGGCGATGCGTAATTCCCTAAGGAAATGCTTAAATGGTTTGATAGTACTACCTATATCAACAAGGTGCACCTTTCTTTTCAGTAACCCATCACTTTGGAACTCCGCAGTTAAGCGTGCTTAACGCGGAGTAATGCTGGGATGGGTGACCTCTTGGGAAGTTTTCCAGGGTGTACGCGAGTGAGGCAAAAGCGCACTGAAAGGACTAGTCTTGGTCTGTGGGGCCAGTTGTCAGCCTGGCAAGCGGTTCTTGGTGATGTTCCGGTAGCAAGAATTTGGCCGGGGCATTACAGTATGGTGTCAAAGCAACCCTGCGATCGCGTGCTGAACCTGTGGACAAGAGGTCCAAGTCAGCCGCCTAGCGGGGGAAGGTTCTGAGGGTGTGTGACTGTGCTTGAAGTCGGAACGAGGGCGTTACGTTCTTTAAGTGGGGGTGTATGTAATATCCCAAGGAAATACTTAAATGGTTTGATAGTACTACCTATATCAACAAGGTGTACCTTATTCTGTGAACAAACGTGTAGACGGAGTTATGACACATCCTTCTGACTCTCCTGATTGGAAGCATTTAGACCACATATGATGTTTTATGGACGGTGAGTGACTTCCCTGGATATGGGATGCTGTCCGGTTGGAGCACTGCCGGTCGGTTGGCTTGTCCGTATTGTATGAAAAGAACGAAGTCATTTTACCTAAAGCACGGGAAGAAATAGAGTTGGTTCGATTGTCACCGTTCCTTTTTGTCTTTAGATCATGTTTTTAGGAGGAACAGGAGCGGATTCTTGAAGAATAAAATAGAGACCGATCCCTCATCGCCTACACCGTCCAGGGACCAGATGTGGGACCGTGTATAGCATGTCCCGACAACTATGGAGCGGAACCTGGTTGGATTGCCTAAGTATTTTTTTGGTTTTCACACAGATCATGACTGGAGCAAGCAAAGCATATTTTAACAGCTGCCGTATTGGAGTTCCCTCTTAGTGAGACATAATCTTGATGTCATGCACATTGAGAAAAATATGTTCGAAAATGTGACAAATACCGCCATGGATGTGATCGATAAAAGTAAAGACAATGTGGCGGTTCGACGAGACTTGAAGCTTTATTGCAATCGCCGAGCTCTACACCTGAAAGAGGAGAAATGTGGATCTATCGTTAAGCTAATAATGCCAAAGGCTCCATATGTTCTAACAAAAGAGGAGAGGGTGGTTTTTTGCTCATGGATTAAACAGTTAAGGTTTTCAGATGGATATGTTTCTAACTTGAGTAGATGTGTGCATCGGAATGAGTCAACACTTGGAGGATTCAAAAGTCATGACTGTCATGTGTTTATGCAACGGTTACTACCTGTAGCATTCAAGGAATTGTTACCACAAACTGTGTGAAAAGCATTAACGAAGTTAAGCCAGTTTTTTCGTGATCTATGTACCACCACGGTGACAGTTCAGGACATGGAACGGCTTGAACGCAACATTTCAGAGATATTGTGTAAGCTGGAGCGGGTTTTCCCACCTTCATTTTTCAATTCAATGGAGCATTTACTTATCCACTTGCCATTTGAAGCCAAACTTAGCGACTAAATATTAACATTGGTCGCCAATATCAGTTAGCGAGGAAGGATTTCGCGAGGATGTTTTTTAATCGCTATTTAGTCGCCCTTTGGTTTTTGCGATTAATTTTCACAATTTAGCGACTAAAACTCTTAGTCGCCTGTACTGTTTAGTTTTGTAGTGAAATGAAGGATACCGATTGTCCAAATGCTTCCAAGTAGGAGAGTCAGAAGGATGTGCCATAACTCCGTCTATACGTTTGTTCACAGAATGCCAAGTCATCGCCTTTGCATTCTTTTTGGAAGCATACAACCTCTGCAAACGAGGTGCCAGTGGAAAATAGGTAAACTGCTTCAGAAAGATACGCCTCTTTCCGCTACGGATAAGCTTGAACCGAGCATCACCACAAACTAAGCATTCTTCTAGGTATGAGGACTCCTTCCAGTACAGCATATATCCTCGGGGGCAGACATCAATTTTTTTATGTGGCATTTCCAATCCACGTAGCAACTTTTTAGTAGCATACAACATTCTGGTCATGACATTATCATCTGAACATATGTCATTAACTAAGGAGACAATGGAGTCCATCGCTCTGACTTTAAGATTAAACTCTGACTTCAGTTCAAAATTCTGGCGACAACAGACAACAATGTTGGTTGACATCCGTCATAAAAGGGTCTTTCTGTATTGCTTAGCATCTCAAAGAACTCCCTGATTTCAGGTGGTGGAACTTCATCCTCAATTGTTGTAGCATAATGGGATGACATTACAGCGTAGGCATCTACCACCATGTCCCTAACCGGGTTATCTGGTTGCACATACCCCATGGATGTTGAGACAACTTCCTGATGTGGTTGACCTCCGTTAGTCTCGTCGTGATAGTCCCAAACATGATATCCCGGTCTAAACCCAAACTTGTAGAGATGGATCTTCACTAGTTCCATCGAAAGATATGGAACACAATCACATCTAACACAAGGACATTTCAGATATCCCGGGTTTCTCCGGATGTCTATGCTAGTTGCGAAGCATATGAACTCATCAACACCTTGTACAAATGTGTTGCGGAGAGAGTGTCCTTCTACTCTTTGGTATAGCAACTCCCAATTCCTCCACATCGTGAACTAGTCGTACCATTAAGATAATATAAGAAATGGGTTATCAGTTTTATAATATTTACGTTAATTTGTACAACAAGAATATAAGGCTTCACTTCTTCCTCTTCTTGAAAAAAGAGTTAAATCACTAGACCAAGGACAAATGTGTGTCTTTCTTTTATCTAATGCTATAAAGCTAGACAACCTTATAAGTACAAATATAAGCATCACCGTCTATAAAATGAGATTTTTTGCATTAAAATTTTTGAACAATGTATACGAATGATGCGTGAGCACAAAATTTTCGTTCTCCATTCAACATACATCTACGATTTATTGCTTACTTTCGATTCTAGAAAAAACTTGAAAAAGAGCAGCTTGTTCAAAATAAATCTGAAAACTTGAACATTTCCAATCAGACACATTACACAAATCGATACAATTCAGTGGATTCATGGGTGAACCGATGATCTGGATATAGTGTTCCTCATTGAAGAAACACAGTTATAAAGTGTGATCGTAGGGATAACTCATGAATGTATCCTGCAACTAGCAATGAACAACCCACAAACCCTATGAAAATCAAGCGATACTGATAGCTTTTTACTCTAGGTTAACATCTTGTTTAAATATATCAATTTTTCAGTACTCGAGGAGTTCACGTTTCTGCCAAAAGTTAACAATATTTTGATTATAGGAAAAACTTTGTACGATAGATTGCTAAAAATTCGATAGATTATAGGAAACCTGGATTTCCAACTGCACAAACCTCAAGCACTCTTTGTAACAAGCAACAGCACTGCAAAGGATTCTGCTTCTTCCGAAGAAGCAAACTCACTACCTGTTTTCATGAATCTACAAGGCTTCAATATATGTCTACTAGAAAAAACCTAAGAGTCCAAAGACTAAGTGTTTGGATACGCCTGCTGCTGCTAACCCAAAACCTTAACCCCCGAAATTTTTTTTCCCTTTCTTTCCTACTCGAATTTCCAGCAGAATTCACCAACATACATCAATCCAAATGACAAAAAAAAGAAGGAGAATCGTAAATGAAACTGATTGTATCTTGACTGAGAGGAATTTCAGGGAGAAAATGGATGAGAGTGAAACCCTTAAGGCAGAGGGTGAGGAGAGTATGCGGCGACAACGGAGGAAGATTAGATCTGTGTACAGTACTTTTGGGGGCGGAGGAAGGGATGGAGGAGAAGGCGGAGTGGCGTGGGTCGAGGCTTGGCGGCGTCGGATGAGTGGCGCCGAGGGACTACGGTTGGTGGTGTATCTACAAAGGCAAGGCAAGTTCGAGGAGTAACAAAATTAACATGAGCATTGAACAAATCATGATAATGTGTCGACCAAGAATACTTTAACGAGGGACTCCGATGCTACAACACTTCATAAAATAGATTTCTACATTGACTCCAAAAGCCAAGAAGGCACCAAGACATTGTATAAGAATGCAAGAGAACAGTAATCAGTTGGGGGAGAATCGGAGCACACATTAATAACAGAACTAAATCCGACAATCAAGCTAACACAACAACAAGATATCAACTTCAAGAATATAGCACCATGTAGTTCACTTTTCTCCACGAAGACCAATATCTGTGACTACACTCTCAGGACTGAGATACTGGGAGAGTCCAACGTGGGATTCCGAAACCAATAACCAGGCCTAAGTAACAAACACGCATTTGAACCAATGTAAATGAATATGCTAATTCTCCCTTTTTCATCTATACGAAAAACTAACTCACATATATTCTCAACAAATCATAGCCCTCGATCTCATCGTCATGATCTTGGGTTAGTAATCAAACTCTTGAGTACTCAATAATTTTCCAAATCTGTCTTTATCACATATTCTCAGAATTTATCCCAAAATTGAACCTCCTCAAACCCTAACATCAATCAATCACGATATGGAAACAGCTCCACAATGAAACACGAATACAAGACACAGCAAGCAGAATCGGATCACATTACCATCAACACAATACACGAAACTCCTTTGACGAATCGTACGAAAAATCTGCGTCTGATCACGCTAGGCGTCGATGTTTTTCGACCCTTCGAATCAAATGGTTTGGACAGGTAAGTGCGAGCGATTTACAGGAAGAGAGGAGATTGCTCACAGAGCGAACATCGACGACGAGGCGACTTAGCCGCGAGGATGGTGGCCGCGGCGACAGAGATTGAGAAGATGGGATCTTGAGTTCAGCCATTGCTGGCTCATTATTTCGCTCTCGATTCCCTGAGGTGGCTGCTTCTGCATGGAAAACACGATGAAGCAACAAGGACATCGGGATTAACTTTCAAGAAAAGACAACCAGGGCACAAGAAAATTGATTTCTGTGCCACAGCTTTCGTAAACGAAAGAGTAACTTCCGGAACAATACTCAGCACTCGAAACCCTGGTGTCTGAAAGATGGGCAACCCAAAGCTATAACTGTAATCCTCAACGCTCCATAAAGCTCCCAGCTTTAGTCTAGACCATCTCAATTAAACTATTCAGGTCTAAATTCTATTTGATCTTATGCGTTTAACAATCATGAATGAAGGACGGGGCTTCCAAGAAAAAATGTATATCAGTTTCACAGAATCACCTGATCATACAATTGCTATTGCTATACTATGTTCAGTGACGATTGCGATATAGCATGGGTTTGTTGATTCTCTATCTACCAGTCCACTGTTTTAAAAAGCAAGACAAGCCGAAAGGTGCAGGACAATTTGGGTCCAAGGTATGCAGCGCGAAAAGAAAAGAAACAAACATCAAGAAAATGCTGAAGAAAAAGAAAATCAGAACCTTTGTCATCAATGATATAACTGACGCAAATGTAACATGGCATGTTCAGCAAATGAATACAAACAAGCAGAGCTTTTTGTAGTGGTTGACCACAGTTCCTACAATAATTCACAAGTTGCTGATCGGTCTCGATTCCCTGAGGTGGCTGCTTCTGCATGGAAAACACGATGAAGCAACAAGGACATCGGGATTAACTTTCAAGAAAAGACAACCAGGGCACAAGAAAATTGATTTCTGTGCCACAGCTTTCGTAAACGAAAGAGTAACTTCCGGAACAATACTCAGCACTCGAAACCCTGGTGTCTGAAAGATGGGCAACCCAAAGCTATAACTGTAATCCTCAACGCTCCATAAAGCTCCCAGCTTTAGTCTAGACCATCTCAATTAAACTATTCAGGTCTAAATTCTATTTGATCTTATGCGTTTAACAATCATGAATGAAGGACGGGGCTTCCAAGAAAAAATGTATATCAGTTTCACAGAATCACCTGATCATACAATTGCTATTGCTATACTATGTTCAGTGACGATTGCGATATAGCATGGGTTTGTTGATTCTCTATCTACCAGTCCACTGTTTTAAAAAGCAAGACGAGCCGAAAGGTGCAGGACAATTTGGGTCCTAGGTATGCAGCGCGAAAAGAAAAGAAACAAACATCAAGAAAATGCTGAAGAAAAAGAAAATTAGAGTCTTTGTCATCAATGATATAACTGACGCAAATGCACCATGGCGTGTTCAGCAAATGAATACAAACAAGCAGAGCTGCTAAGTTTCTAACAAATTTACGATTCTATATCTACTAGTTCACTGTTTTTAAGGGCAGAAAAAAAAAGAAAAAAGAAAAAAGAAAAGAAGAAGAAGAAGATGATGCATGGTGGCATGGTGGCATGGTGGCATGGTGCAGAAGAGCCTAGGTGTGAAGCAAAAATATAAAAGGAAAAAACAAGGCCTTTAACAAGCTACGCATGATGATTGCGTACAGACACCATAAGGCGTCTAAGAATTCGGAAATGCCTAATGATGCTGTTTCCTCCCCTTTCCCTAATCTTGGTTCTTTCCGCTTGACAATTTCCAGAAGGATGAATTATTCAAAACTACACTTCATTCAATAATAATTATAAATATATATATATAAATTCTAAAAAACTACAATTCATCAATCTCATTTAATCCTAATCTTATCCTCACCTCCACCCAACCCCTACCATCACCCTACCTTCGTTGGAATCTTCGTCGGAATCCAATCATGTCGTCGAAATCTTCGCCGAAATCCGACCACGTCCCTGAAATCTGAAAAGTTGTCGGAATTTTCGTCGAAATCTGAAATAGAGCGTCAGAATAAATGAAACAGAGTATCTATATAAAAATGAAATAGAGTGCCTGTTTAAAATGAAAAAGAACATTTAAAAAAAAAGAACGTCTAAACAAAATGAAACAGAACGCTTGAACAAAAATAAAACAGAACGATATAATAAAAAAACCAATAGAATTAAGACGGTTACTACCATTTTACCTGTTCAAGGAGACGTATCTGATAAGCTGAAACTCATTGTGTCTAAAAATTACGCATAACACAGTTAACTTACAGTTATCTTGTTGGCAAATTAGCCCAAGGAGGCCATGTAGATCAGAATACAAAATGAGATGATATAATCTATAATGCAGAATGCAGACCTTGGATTTTACTAGTCATGTGTTACAAGTCTTTACCTGATTTAAACCATAAGGGAGTTCTTCGAACATATATGTCAATACTAACATCAAAGGTGGCACCAAAATGAAGCAATACAAGTACACAAAACAGATGTTAGGCCGAAGGAAAACAAGTAAACAATAGGATTATAAAGATTCTGGCAACAGCCAACATGTACTAGCCATTTCAGTTCAACAAGGCTACCTTCGTCAATAGACCAAAACCTAGGAGGCTAATGCTATCAACATGAATAGCCAAAAAGTCGACAGAACAATCGACTGAGATATGTGTCAATAAAGCAAAGATCGATAAATAGCGGATTCTCTTCAAAGGTTTGAAGAATCACGATAGATACCAAAATATAGAGGCCATCAACATAAAAGGCCAGAGAGCACTACGGAAAGGTATGACCAACCAGCTCAAGATCAAGGCATTGTCGTCGGCTCCACGACCTTGTCTTTGACAGTGACCTAACACACTTCTGGTGCAGACTCTTTAGCATCATCGGAGTACTTTGTTTCATCCTCGACACAAACTCCTCCTCCACACAGATCCATCGACACCATCCTCAATCCTCCCCCTCACAAACCCTAACAACTCATACAATCGATCGATCGTCTCCCCTTTTTCTCCTCTCGAATTGCTTTCATAAATCTACAAAGACAACTTCAAATTTCCTGACGCAAGGCGGCGGCCAATGACAGACGGGGTTGCGGTGAATCGGAGAGGGAGTATGAGGAAGAGGAAAGTGACGGGGGAGGAGGAAGGAGAGAGAGATTGGGAAAGTGGGATTGAGATTGAAATTGTATGTTTTGAAAATTATTTCTTTATGTGTGTTTTTTGAAATAATTCTGAAATTGTGTAGTTTTAGGTCATTTTCTGTTTCCATAATGAAACAAGAAAGAAGAAGAAACTAACCAAAATTCGCCTACATCCTTGACCCCACTGACACTGTTGGGGTTGAGAACAACACAGATACGTCATTTAGAATACTAGTACAGACATGTCTACCAGGGAATGGGAACGTCTGCAGTTGGACGGCCAACAACAAAGATCTGCATCATTGGATTTTTGATCCAACGATTCAGGTTTGTTTCGATTGTTTTTGTTTTTTTTATTAGATATTTTATAGGTATAATTTTTTATGGGTTATTTTTATTTAATTATTTTAGGTTTTATTTTTTAGGATTGATATTTATTTAATTGGGTATTAATTTTTTCCCAGGATTTTTGGATGCAAAAAAATAAAATAAAATAAAATAAAATAAAATAAAATAAAAACAAATCCAAACAGCATGGTGCTGTTGGATCTTCCACGGCAGAGGATCTAGGTCCGTCTACCAGCTTGTTTTCGTTGCTTATATCACTTCTGGAAAAGACGGTTTGTATGATACTATCAATACAAGATGCCATTTGATGAAATAATACAAGTCTAGACTATTTTTCCAGTTACAGTATCAAGCTCCAATCATTCAGTTTGTATCAGGGAAAATGTCCAGAACTGGTTTCTGTACATAGCAAAAGTTATGTGCTAAAAAATCTCCTAGTCAAGCAAAACCATTATTAATGGTTCTACTTCTGCCATGAACAATAAAATGAATTCAACAGGTCCATGATTGAACAACAACAACATATCAAGTCTTTATCCCATCAAGTGGGGTCGGCTAAGGTCCATGATTGAAACTAAGAATATTTAGCATCAGTAGAGCTATTTCCAACATATCATGAGAGGAATGGAAGATGATGGAAAAGACTGCACTCAAATTTCCTAATACATTCTATGACATGCTTCGTTGCAATCAAAAGGGAAATTTTGCTATCCAACAAAAATTCAAGTATCAGATGTAGATATTTTAACAAACATTTGCTTACCTACTGGATTGCTGTGACCAATTGAATCCAAACATATAATCCATAAACTCCAGCTTATCGGTATCACAATACTCAAACTTCCATTTCGAATAGAGTGAAATAGTCCCAAATCCAGGTTACTGCAATAGAAAAGAAAGGCAACAAGAACAACAAAAAACACAATATCAGTGATTCAGTTTAAAATAGTCATATGGTATACATGCTATTACGTGGATCGGGGTATGATATAGTTGCGCCTCAGAATCCTATCCACCCATTTTGAAACTGTTTAAGCCATAACTAACACATAAAATTGCAGCATGCATGATATCCAACTTAACTTCTGAAACGCTTCCATACTATTTCATGTTTTCCTCGTGAATAACGGAATTTCACGATCTTTACACCGAACAAGATGTGTCACTATTAGAATAACATATCAACTACAGGAACCATAAGTGACATAATTCCAGGGAAATTGAAATAGAAATTTCAGTCGGTTGAATGATAACCATGTAATTTTGGACGAATTCATCTTAGTCGTGTAGTGTTATTGGAGGAATTAAATCCTGATCTTTAGACCTCCAACAGCATTGCCTCTGATGCATTAAATTTATTTCCACTAACATGATGTCCTAGCAGTTGGATCAACTAAAGATCATCACCTTGAATCAATTGCATTGTCATTTAGTTAGTAATGCTGTTGCTACTCAAAAGTTTAGAAAACAATATGCATGAAGCAACAGAAGTAAACACATTAAAAACGCCGGATCCACCAATCATGAATAGTTCCTGTTCTTGAAAGAAACATACAGAGCCAAAACGAAGAAGAAACAAGTGAAAGAGAGAGGCAGGGAATGTACATGCCAAGATCGAGTATAAAAACGAGGCCTCACCTTCACCTTGCTAGTCACCCTCCTATTGGAGAAAATTAAATCGGCAGTCGCCCAACCATTCATGGCATTCCCTTCATGATACTTGTCCATCTCATCTCACTATTGGAAGAAAAAACTGATTTTATTAACTAGTGAAGCCTGAGGCCAGCACAAACATCGGAGCTCATATCATCCATCTAAGTTACTATAATCATCTGTGAGCGAGTAACTGAGTTGAGTCTCTGTCACAGGTTTGAAGAATATATACCCATATCTCCATTTCTATAGTCACAGCTTTGCAAATATACCGGACTTCATGCTCTTGTTATACTTGCATACTGACATCAACTGTGTCCTTTTGCTAGTTATATGCTCATAAGACTTTATTATCTTTCTGATGTGGCTTTGCATTCCATCTCCAACCTACAGTGATACAAACAAAGATTCTGTTAAATCACTTATCTCCAGCTGATTAGAACACCTTTCATCTTGACGATCACCCACTGTGCTTGTTGGTAAGAGCATCCAAGGGTTAATCAAGTTCTACATCTCAATGACATGAAATAATTATGTTCCAAATTGAACGATGACTTGATTTCCCACAAAAGATAAGTATGAGTACACTGCATTTCATTTTTCATTAAATATGTTCGACTATTACCGTGCAGACAGAAGAAATGGCAGATTCAGCTCCAATGCTAGAGAAGCTTGGAGAATCAAATGAGGCGCCAATAAATACCGAAACTGATGTGCAACATGACCTTCCGCCTGACAGTGCATTCGAGCAATGTCTGGGAGATCAATTTGGATTGATCCAACTCCTGGAAGTAGTCCTCATCTCACTCTCATGGGCCTTTGACGCACAACAAGTATTCATCAGCATATTCACAGACGCCATACCAAATTGGCATTGCATTGCCCAGGCAGA
>JAOVYX010003329.1:0-11060 GCA_035668315.1 Drosera spatulata
ACTCAAGGCCAATTAGAATAATCTTGCAGCATAGCTGACGCAAACTGCTGGAGCTTTCATTTAACTTCACAGGAGATGGGGTCGCATTAGGTGATGGTTCAGTAACTGAGTGAGCAGGGGAACCCATGCCCTGAACTCCAATCATTGGCAATGCAGGAGTAGAAGACTGAAAGTGTGAAGGGGCAGCTATTGCGTGCGCAGCTGATATCATCCCAGACTGTGATATACTTGTTGATGCAGGTATATTTGCCGTTTGACTTCCATGGCCAATTGTCAACTCAGCAGCATGAATTGAATTAAGAAGAGATGGCAAGAGAGTATCCCAGTTTACAAAACCTATACCGCACAAGCTCCTTAATGCAAACAGAAGAAACTCTGCCCTTGGAGCATGAGTACTACACTGCACAACCAGAGAAATAAGAACTGATTCTGTTACGAGCCGCAACTGCTCTTGATCCTGCAAGTTACAACAAGAGATTAATTCCCAGCTGATCATGGTGGGCCATGCCAAACATACAACATAACTTATCCCAAACATACTCACACTGAATTGTCTCTGCAGTTGTTCAAATTCCAAAATGAACTGTTCGTTAGGTGGTGGGAGATCTCGGTTGAGCGCGGTTACTGGTTTTTGTGCCTTGTTCCTGAAGATAATTCACCCTGTCAATCCATCAAAATATAAACCTCACCACTTAAAATAAAAATCCCAACATCATCATTTATATCACAACTCATAGACTTCCACTAACAAATTGTCCATTAGGCTCCATGGTGAGCACCAATTAGTGAAAGACGCATGAAAATATCTGCCGGATAGGCATCTACAACTCAGCACACTGACATGTAATAAGCTTCGAAAGGAATCAAACAATGGGAAAGAACAATTTTAAGTAAGTTGGAGTCTCAAACATATGATCAAGAGCACAAAATTATATTGCGACTCCAAAGGGACCTCTTCTTTGAACATGGAAGATAAGTTCTAACAAGGCTTGTGGGCACTTCGATAGGTAATTCCCCCTGTGCAGAACACAAGGAAATACGGGAATCGCAGACCTCGCACCGTAGCTTTAGACTGAAAATGAATTTTGACATCCGATATCAACTAAACAGAAACCCTAAGAAATAAAATCATCCCAAAGTTGATACAAACATTTTGATATTTACATTTCACATACAACACCACCCCGCCAGCTCATCTTATAAACTTCTACATGTTTTTTATTAAAAATCAAACACACAAATCAAACAATAAAAGTAACATCAAAAGATAAACTCAGTTCCACTGGGAATCATACGGAGGTTCCCGAACCGGCTCATCCGCCCTCTGCCGCGCAGTCCTCTGCACAAAACCGCAAATATACACTAAAAAATCAACCAATGAAGTGAAATTTGTACAGCACATAAAAGAGAAAGTGGTCAAGAGTATAGTATACTTACTCCGAGGTAGCGATTGAAGAGATCGGTGATGGCGGGCCTCGCGGGATGGGATTGAAGCGACGACCGAGAATTCGAGGATTGTGGCTGTTGTTGTTGTGGTGTTCTTTGCTGATGCTGCTGGTTTTGCTCCATCTCTGTGCTTCGTATTTCTTCAACGGCGATGTCGAAGCGACCTGGAGGCTGGAGCGCAGCAACGTTGAACGGGGACAACTGATCTTCAGTCTTGCTCTTTTTCCCTTCTTTTCACCGTTTACAAGGGCTATTTGGAATCACTTGTTAATGTGCGTTGATTTTGATTGTTTTGAAAGTTTTATTTTCGTGAATGTCTCGATATATAAAAAAAAATAAGTGAATGAAAAGAAATAAAGATGAAGAAATAAAATAATATAAAATAAAAAAATTAGAGATTTTTTGACATTAATTATTGTCATTTATGAAAGTATTATAATTTATGTGAAAAATTTATTTTTAATAATATGTCATAATTTATTTGGAACGGAAGAAATATTTTTTTAAATATTTTTAAAACGGATGAAATAAAAGTAAAAATAAAAAATAAAAAAAAATTATTTCATTTTTTATTACTTGATATTTTTTAGTATTGTATTCAAGATCCTTCTTTTTGTAGAAAATCGTTTTTCCTAATATGATTTCAGTTTTTTCTTATTGGTTTTTATTTTTGTTATGTATTTTGGTTTTCATAATTTTAAGCAACAAGATTTTGTTTGATGATGATTTGTTTTATGTATTTTCACCTTCATTTCATCCCTATTTTAGCGTTTAGACGTTCCTGTATTATCTTGTTCAACCTAATTATAATATTGATACTATATACTTATTAAGTAATTGGCATGAGTTAGGTTCACCTCAGATCTGAACCGCCTAATACTTCAATAAACGATGAAGATTAAATGACACTATTTCTCTTACTGTGTATTTTTTTAAACTTATCCTCTTAATACAACTCAAGATTTTTATTACATACAAGTCCACTTTCTTAAATAACAAATTCTTACACTTATCAAGAAAAAAAAAATTCATTGGCATTCTCACCATCCCAATAAACCCTCTTATCTCATCCTTTCCACGATGAAATTCTTGTCGAAATCTTCCATCACGTCACCGTCGGCCCCTTCTATCATGTCAGTCATTCAAATCGTTAGGTCTAAAGGAAAGATAAATGACTTGATAAAAAAAAAAAACAAAAATCTGTATTCTAAAAGAAAAAATATAGATGGATTTATTTATTTTAGATCAATTTTTCGAGATTGTTTTTTTTCAAAAAAAAAGAAGAAATTATATTCAAATTAAATCTTTTGGCAACTGATCAGCAATAGGCTAGACGGGGAGGGGGGAGGGATTACAAAAGATCACATATAGGCACATACACCCAATGATCTACTTGAACATACAAGACAACAACGCATGCAAACACTGATAACTCCTTCAACACCTCGAAACAGATAACGCCGACATAACTCCGACTCCTTTACTCCCACACCAAATCCATCTCGTGAAGCCTAGAAACTCATCGCGCTCTTCATATGATTTAGATATTATATTGATGATATGTCACCATCGTCGACCCATTGATCTCTTAAACAAATATTGCCAAACCAAAACTCAAGTACAAAAAGGTCCCAAACTCTTCTCATTATGGACACTTTCCGCTTCACATGCAGCTAGCTAGCTGGTTGTCTCCACAGCAAGCCACCATATCCACAAAACCGCCACCAGACATCTCCACCTTGGCGCATCCGCCCTTGGTCGTTGCAATTCCAGTATTTCATTTACTTCTTGTCATATTCGGCGAAGAGGTCGGTTTCATTAAGGAATTCCTTAATCGTAAAACTAAAACCAGTCACGCATTGATATAAAGGAAAACGCGTCTGATGAAAGTTTAGCAATCAAATAAGAGAGAAAGCATGACTCCAAGGATTCTTATTTAGGAGTAACAACAATCGATAACACATGCACCGTAATACAGGCTTATTTCTTGGCGTCTTGCTAGCTATGACGCCAAACAAGAAACTACCCAATCAAGTTATGGCAATCGGTCATTAAAATGGGTGCTTATATAACATGAACTTGAACACAAAAATTATCATTTGGGCAGCCACCAACAGTGAGAGAATAAACGTACCCTTGATTACAAAACACAACTCTAGTATATTATATCGATCTCATACACTATACGTGAATATAATTTGACAGCTACACAAGTTTCACAACTAGTAGAACCAAAAACCATATATCAATCACAAAACAAACATGATCAATCTCACTGTTCCTACCCGCAACTACATCAACAACGCAGCATACCAATCAACAATGGCAAGCGCAATGCTAGCAAACTCTGCCGCAACGCCAACCCTCCTTTCCACATCCGCCTTCACCTTCCCGTCGTCCCCCACCTCATCGAACCCATCAACACAAGTATCCTCATTCGTGATGGCCGCGCTCATCCACGTCTGCACATTACTGATCTGAAACCTCCACACCTCGTACCCTTCCCCGTACCCCGGCCCCAACTCCCCCATCTGCACCAGCGAGTCCTTTATCAGCCCCGCCGCGTCCCTGAACGTCGAAACACAGTCCCTGAGGGCCGAGGCAGAGGAAGGGTCCATGGAATAATGTGAGTTTCGGGCGAGGGTGGAGAGGAAGGAAGCGACGTGGCGAGCTTGGGAGAGGCTGAGGCCGATGGCGAAGCGGGAGTGGGCTGAGGAGGCGAAGCGGGCGAGGGAGGCGTAGCAGAGGTCGGGGTAGAGTGTGGCGTTGCAGCATGAGCGGATGAAATCGTCGGAGGCGGGGGAGGGCGTCGTGGCGGGAAGAATTTTCAATATGGATTTTCCTATGAGTTGCACATCAGCACATGAGTTGCCTATCAGCACATGGATTTCGTATGAATTTTCAATATATTTTCCCACGAAAAAATCATGCATGACGTAGAGTATAAGACTTTAGATGGAGGAATCAACTAGTATCATCGCAAACAGCAATCTTATACTACACGAATCGTATATGGAACAAGTTATTTGCAATCTTATCTTTACTATGACTACTACAGAAAACATACATGGAACAAGTTACTTATAGAAAAGGGATCTAAAATTGATGCTGAAGAAATTAGAGACACAAAAACTGGAAACTGGAAATGCCAAGCGCCAGAGCTTGTTGAAATTCCAGCAACCAAGAAGGCGGTGCTATAGAACCCAAATGAGAGTTCGACTCAACCAACACATTCGTCTAGGAGACTCGAATCCAATCCTATACCATAGTTTCATAAGAATGTGCTGACAAACATGTACAAGGACTCTGGATCCAAATGAAAGTTCGATTCAACCTACATATTCGTCTTGGAGACTCGGATCCAATCCTATACCATAGTTTCATAAGAATGTGCTGGCAAACATGTACAAGGACTCAGCTCACACTTGGGTTACATAGAAGAACAGGATAGCTTACATGGCAACAAGCAGACAACCGAGTCCAACAGACAAACATATTACATGCGGTGAGGACCGAAGATTGATCTTCATTTCTGTTGATGGTGTTCCACCAAAGTACAACAAGATACCTGTATCTGTAACTAGCGAGCCAGGGAGGACTATAAAGCTAACCCCTTTGCAACAGTCTCTGTATGGATTTTGATGGCAGGAGACTTTTCCAGAAGCAGCTCAAGCCTCTGAGAGTAACTCTCCAGAGAACTCTGGCCATGTGGTTCCTCATCATCTCCTCTTTGCTTCTCTGATTCCTTCTTCGTGAGGATATTTTCATGGAACATTTTGAGTGCATCCTCGGATGAAACAGAGCGCACAGATTCACCCAAGCATTTGAACTCTCTTCTATGTTCTTCTGTATCAATCATTTGAGCTTTCAGTTGATCAGGAAGGCAGGTAAAGGCGCTGTTCCATTAGATATGTGAACTTAGCAATGGGGATAAATAAGCTGAATCGACTAGATAATTGAATTTGGAATGTGCAGAGAATTCAGACTGAACTTTTTCATGATATACATCAAATCTACAAGTCGTCAAGTCTATGTCCAAAAACAAGTGGAGGTTATTTTGGAGGTTTGATAGGAATGCACCTGAAGTGCAAGTTAAGTAAAGTGGCTTGTTTGGCTTCCAAAGGTTAAAAAAAAGGCAAAAAAAAAATACTTAAATAAATAAAGAGGCCAAGTCTAGAACATGACTCGCTGCCTCTATCTATGGTTATGAGTTTTAGATTAAGAAAACTTGAAAATTTTCCCGATGAGTAGAAGGTGATTAAGCAGCCTAGGGAAGTCATAAGAACATTACAAGATATTAGAGTGAATAGAATGTGAAGTCGGGTGGTGTTGAGTGGTTGCATCCCATTCCTAGCTCCGGTACCATTATATTCAAATTAAGGTTTTCTGGTTTTACTCGGTCTTGGCCATGGCTCTTCCCGGGAAGGGTACTCTTCTGCTTTAGTTTTAGGCACTTATTTCCCTCGATGCATATTTTGCCCTATTACATATGAGATTCCGCAGTCGCAGAGAATATAAATTTACGAACTGATCCAATGCAAAAGACTCATTACTGTAATCCGATTGATGCTTTACCTGGTGATGCCCCTAACAAAGCCCCACTTGTAACCAACAGAAGCAGACTCTTTCAAGCCTTCGTCAAAGCCTTGCTGTACTGAAGCATTTTGTCCTGCTGTAATACCGTCGCGATATCCACTCTGCAAATACCACACAGCACAAAACAGATGATAACGAGGAAAAAAAAAGGTAAGGACTTGCATGGTAGATAAATGTAATCCAAGTAAGCAACTCACATTATACATTTCCTGACTTCTCTTCTGCAGCTCTCTTTCCTGTCCATACGGTCCACCTGCCTCCTCATCCGAGTCATACCAAGATGCATCATTACCCATATCATCACCATGAGCATCTGAAATTGTGAATCTATTAAATTTCCTGAACATATTGGACTACTGCTAATTGCAGCATCGAGAAAACATCAAAAAAAGAAAAGAGAGAGAGAGAGAGAGAATCTAATTTAGGGGAAAATGCATATAGAACCCTGAAAAATCATGATAATGCAACAAAAAAGAAGAAGCACAAATGACAATAGTCAAAACAAAGAAGCAAAATGGCCCAAGGTTTGTAACGCATAAGGAGGTGCTCCTTATGCTTAGTTAAATGTGTGGGGAAGTAAAGAGAAGGGAAAGGGAAGAGGACAAGTTGACATTTCAACTGATTTCTCCAACCGACAAATAACTCCTTTACCACCAAGCTGGAAAAAATGAAGTGAATCGAGTTCACGGAATGCATATGTGATTATGTAACAACACCTCCATTTTTAATATAATGTTATACATTCTTCATTAAGGAACCTAATTCAAACCCTTCGTATACATGAGAACTTCAGAAGTTCAGATATGTGCTAGATTACATAAAACCAACTTCACATATACCAAGAACCACAAGATCAAAATGAAAGCACTTCACCAACCAACAATTATCTTTATATATCTGATCATATTCATTTAATTCTAAATCATCTCCTAAATGTACAAGTATCGCTCAGTTTCTGGAAATTTTCATTTTCCTCGGACTGGTATGACAAATATATACCCTTAGTAGAGACTTGCTTTACTGTTGTATGTTGCCACAGCCACAAGACACAAAAAACACGACTAGGCTTACTAAGAATCCATGATTCGAACTTCACATCATTTCACAGGATAAGAAACTTTCAGCTTAGACCTACCACTGCGTGTTGATGGGGGAATGTCTACCCCATTTGCAAGACCGGACGATCCCTCAAAAGAGTACAACTCCATTGCTATATCTCCTCCCATCTGCAAAAACACCATCAGAAAACAAACACAAGCTTCACATAAGAACATAAAATCGATCAAATATAACGGAACTAGTCAATGGAACGCCTCAAAAAGCCTCTCCCATCTTCAAGTTCTCTCGTTAATTGGATTCGTAGACAAACAAAGCAGGAGAATTAGGTCTAGATGTGGCTCGAGCTATATCAATAGGTTTCGAAAATTACCTTAGAAAAGGTTAAAGATAATAAGAAACGAAAGGGGATCAGAACAGCTTGATCAAGAGCGCCGGAGGGAGAGATCGGAATCGAGGCAGGATTGTGGACAGGGAAAGATTCAGGGCGGAGCAGTTCCGTTTCTACGGATGAAGTTCAAGAGATAAATTAGCGCAATAAAAAATCAATTATTTTTTTTTAGAATTAGTAAAAAACAATTCTACTTTTTCTTTGACCAAAAAAATAAAAAAAATAAAAAATGATAATGGGATCCTCTATAGTTGGTTGAAAACTACACATGTCAAGTTGAATATCTGGACTGTTGGATTTTCAATCTAACGATTCAGGTTTGTTTGATGAATTAGGTGTTGTTTTTATTTTTTTTATTAAATTTTTATGGGGTTATTTTTATTAAATTTTTTTAGGATCGATATTTTCTTAATAGGTTTTTTAAAAAAATTTAAATTTTTTATATGAAAAAAAAAAAAAAAAAAAAAAAAAACAAAGGTCCCAACAATATGGAAACCAACTGGAGAGGATCCAACTATCACAGGCTTTTCTCTAGACCGTACGCCACTTAACAAACTTTGCCTCGAATATGCTAAGTCAACCTAACTCGCAAACTCTCTCAAGTGTTTAGAACTTCACAAAGAAGTTTGGAATGCTCTCAAACTTGCTTTGTATTGCTTACAATGCTTGTGGATTTTGTGTGATGCTTACAAATGAGGGTGACAAGCCTATTTATAGGTTTTGCCAAGAATTCTAGAGAATTCTATACATTTCTACACATCTCCTATATCTTCCTAGAAAACCCTAGAGAAGTCTAGTATTTACAAGATGATTCCACATAACTTTAGATAAACCTAAAGTTTACAAGAGTTCTCTACATGACTCTAGAGAAATCTAGAGTCTCCTAGCAATGCCTTATAAATTGAGCTCTCTTGTAAGTAACCAAGGGGCTATCCTTGTGTGAAAAATCTTGGGCGTGACATTCTCCCCCATCTATCCCTGCGACGCCCTCGTCGTCTGCACATCCCGAAATTTCGAAATGTGCTCTTTGAATTGCCCTCGATCTGGGTCTTCCTTGTTCGAGTGGTAAGACTTTAGTAAGCTCATGTGGAAGACAGGGTGAAGTTTCAGTTTTGGTGGCAACTCCACCATATAGACGACCTTGCCTACTTTCTTGATGATGGGATACTGACCCTCGTATCTCCGTACCAACCCTTTGTGCAGACTCCTGAACGTCTTGTAATTTTGGGGTTGGAGTTTGATAAGGACAAGATCTCCTATTTGGAATTCCCGTGGCCTCCGCTTTGTGTCCGCCCATTTCTTCATGCGCAGCAAGGCCATAGAGATGCATCTATATTTCTTTCATTAGCAGCAGCAAGGCCAGCCCTTGCCTCCTTAACCCTGATAGAAATGCCAGTCATTTGCTCCCTATGCAGTTGACGAAATCTTGGCTTCAAGAGCTTTAAATTAGACACGATTGAAATATTAAAGGCCCCTACACATGACTCTGCCACACCTGCTTAACTAGTTCCAGAAAAGAAACTAGACTTTGACCACATGTTCAAGAATTTAAAAGGAAGATGAGGAACTTGTGAGCTGTCCCTATCTTGAATTCTAGGGGAGTGCTCTGATAGTTCAGAATCTGGAAAATAAGCAACTTTGTTACCATAATGATCCATCCACAAGGAGTTCCCCATAGCCCGTTCAAGCTTGATTTTCATTCAAGATTTCAATCCCTGGTTGTTTGACCAAGTATACAAATTGTCAGGCACCAAACGATCCTCCAAGCCCAGCTGTTCGACACGGTGGAGAAAATCTTCACAAGGATCATTAATGGTATCGGCATGCACCACCTTCTCTTCATGTTTAAGAAATGAATTAAGGTCTCCAAGAAGCAGCCATGGTTCAGAAAAAGAATTATCGAACACCAGCAAGTCATCCCATAACTTTCTATGTTGCACCTTAGTGTTCCAAGCATAAGCCACACTAACAACTAGAGAAAAAGATCCACTCAGGGTCTACAGTGCATCACCTAATCAGATGCGGCTATCAAGGATACATCAAATACCCCATTATTCCAGCACACCCAAAATCTCCCATTAAGGACATAGTAGTAGTTATTTAACCAGCCACCATCCTTATAGCAAGACAAAGCTATTTTATGAAATTTAGAAGTTTTAACCCTAGTCTCAAGACAAGCAAAAATAAAATAAAATAAAATAAAATAAAAATAAAAATAAAAATAAAAACAAAAAATCTAAATCTAAATGATATCTGTCAATTAAATGCCTTATTTGTGCTTGCTTCTCTGGTCTGTTAAGACCACATATATTCCAAGCTCCAATCATCAAGTAACAAAGCCAAGGCCAGATACCTCACTGTTCTCATCATTAACAAGAGTAAGAGCTTGGAATCTTGAGCCTGAATAACTACCTTCACCAGGTGCAGAAATTCTTGGCTGGTTACGGCCAGAACTGGAACTTGAGTCCATGCTTCCTGAGTATGCTCCATAAGGACATCTTGCTTATCAATGATCGAATCCTGGACCATGACTAAATCAAATGATACACCCTGAGTAATATTGTCATTCAGCAAAACAGGTACAACATCCGGTTCAAGTATAGGATCCTCAGAAACCTTTTTTTTTTTTTTTTTTCACTGACTTCTTCTTGACCCTAGCCTTAACAGTACACATATCCACCTTATGCCCCCATTTCGTACGGCTTGGACAACAAATAGGGGACCATTCAAAATAGACATCCTGCTGGTGGATAACTCTATCCGGGCCTTTAAATGAAAAATTCTCCACAAGCTCCCTCGTAGTATCCACATCAACACGTACTCTAGCATAGTAGATTCTCTCTTTAGAGGCAGTCATCCGGTCTGTCTTAATAGGAGCACCAATCTTGCCCGCCAACTTATCAAGAGATTTAGATCCCCGGAACTCAGATCAAGCCCAGGGAGGTTCACCCATATAGCAATATGCTCAATCGTCATCTTGTCAAAGCCAAACTGTGGAGTCAAATCCCTCAACACAAGAGGTTTCTGATGTAAAAACCAACTATTCTCAATGACTCTAGCACGATCACCAGCATCAGCAAAACGGAATATAAAATACCCATAGTCATGAAGCAAGATTTGAGGTTTCACTATCCCAAGCCATTGATCAGAGACAAAGCGATCCATAACCGAGAATGGGACAAATTCGCCAAGCACATATCCAATAGATGAACTACTCCGACAAGACCATGCCTCTACCACATCCTCCAACAAGATCTCTACTTCCACTTCAACTCCGAAGTTCATTTTGCAACATTGAGATAAGCACTTGCTCAATCAGTGAACTTGTACCACGGTCACTTGTAACACCTTCGCCCATATGCTCCTAACTTATGCTTCCCCTAGGTTCGTTGTAGACTCTAAGCTCTGATACCATTTTGTAACGCCACGATATTTTTCTATTAATTATGAATGCGTGACGTCACTGCCGCTACAGATATTTATCCATAACAAGGCAAATTATATAAAGAGTCTACAACAGATACATATAAGGAAGCATAAATCGTCCATTATTACATACCAGACAATCCAT
>JAOVYX010003330.1:0-11059 GCA_035668315.1 Drosera spatulata
TATAGTTTCTTGCATTTTCAAGTTATTTGAAGTTGTTTTGTTGTGTTTTTACCCTTTTCATGTGGTTTTGAGCGTTTTAAGCTTATTTCAAGGCTCTTTTCGTGGTTTCTTGTATTTTCAAGTTATTTGAGGTTCTTTGGTGGTGCTTTTAGCTTTTTCATATGGTTTGAGTGATTTAAGTTCATTTCAAGGTAATTTTCATAGATTCTTGGATTTTTAAGGTAATTGATGTTGTTTTCTTTTGTTTTTACCACTTTTCATTCGTTTTGTGCCATTTTAAGAGTTTTCAGGTGTTTTTAGTCTTTAGATGTTTTTTTGAGTTTTTTAAGCTCATTTTTATGGTTTATTGTGTTTTCAAAATATTTGAGTTGTTTTTATGGTTTTTTTAGTCTTTTTTCCAGTGTTTTTGAGTGTTTTAAGCTCATATCAATGTTCTTTTCACAATTTGCAAGTTATTTGAGGTTGTTTTATGGTGCTTTTAGAATTTTTCACGTGTTTTTGAGTGTTTCAAGGTCATTTAAAGGCTATTGTCGTTCTTTCTTGTGTTTTCAAGTTATTTACGGTTGTTTTATGGTGTTTTTAGCCTTTTCTTGTGTTTTGAACTCATTTCAAGGCTCTTTTCGTTGTTTCTAGAGTTTTCAAGTTATTTGAGGTTGTTTTGTGGTGTTTTTAGCCCTTTCATGGGTTTTTAGGTGTTTTGATTTCAAGGCTCTTTTTCGTTGTTTCTTGAGTTTTCAAGTTATTTTAGGTTGTTTTATGTTGTTTCCTCCACTTTTCATTCGTTTTTGGTACGTTTTGAAGTGAATGGTGTTGTTCTTATGGTGGTTTTAGCCTTTTCAAGTTATTTGAGTTTGTTTTGTGGTGTTTTTTTGTCTGTTCAAGTGTTTTTTAGTGTCTTAAGCTCATTTCAATGCTTTTTTCTCAATTTTCAAGTTATTTGAGGTAGTTTTATGGTGTTTTCAGGCTTTTCAGGTGTTTTTAGGCTTTTCAGGTGTTTTTGGCTGTTTTAAGGTCATTTAAAGGCTGTTTTCATTGTTTCTTGTGTTTTCAAGTTATTTAAGGTTGTTTTGTGGTGTTTTTTCCACTTTTCATTCGTTTTTTTGCGTTTTGAAGTGAATGGAGGTGCTCTTATTATGTTTTTTGCCTTTTCAAGGTTTTTGAGTTGTTTTTATGGTGTTTTTCGCCCATTCATGTTTTTTTTAAGTGTTTTAAACTTACTTCAATGCTCCTTTCAAAATTGTCAAGTTATTTACAGTTGTTTTATGGTTTTTTTTTATCCTTTTCATGTGTATTTTTGTGTTTTAAGGTCATTTAAAGGATGTTTTCGTTGTTTCTTGTGTTTTCAAGTTATTTGAGGTTGTTTGTGGTATTTTTAGCCCTTTCATGTGTTTTTGTGTGTTTTTAGCTCATTTCAAGGCTCTTTTCGTTGTTTCTAGAGTTTTCAAGTTGTTTTATGGCGTTTTTACCACTTTTCAGTTGTTTTTGTGCGTTTTGAAGTGAATTGAGTTGTTCTTATGGCGTTTTTTGCCTTTTCAAGTGTTTTATAGTGTTTTACGGTCATCTAAAGGGTGTGTTCGTTGTTTCTTGTGTTTTCAAGTAATTTGAGGTTATTTTGTGGTGTTTTTAGTACTTTCATGTGTTCTTGAGTGTTTTGAGCTCATTTCAAGGCTCTTTTCGTTGTTTCTTGAGTTTTCAAGTTATTTGAGGTTGTGTTATGGTGTTCTTTTGAGTTTTCATTCACTTTTGTGCATTGTAGTTATACTTATGGTGTTTTTAGCCTTTTCATGTGTTTTTGTTTTAGGCTCATTTGAAGGGTCTTTCGATAGATTGAGTGTTTTCAAGTTGTTTAGGGATATTTAATGGTGTATTTGTCCTTTTCTAGTGTTTTGTAGTTCTTTAAAGTCATTTCAAGGCTCTTTTCGTAGATTCTTGTATTTTCAAGTTCTTTGATGATGTTTTGTGGTGTTTTTAGCCCTTTCATCTGGTTTTTTGCCCTTTCAAGGCTCATTTGAGGTTGTTTCATGGTGCTTTTAGCATTTTCATGTGTTTTTGCGAGTTTCAAGGTCATTTACAGGCCGTTGTCGTTCCTTCCTGTGTTTTCAAGTTATTTCAGGTTGTTTTATGGTGTTTTTAGCCCTTTCTTGTGTTTTGAGCTCATTTCAAGCCTCTTTTCGTTGTTTCTAGAGTTTTCAAGTTATTTGAGAATGTTTTATGATCTTTTTAACCCTTTCTTCTGTTTTGAGCTGATTTCAAGGCTCTTTTCATTGTTTCTAGTGTTTTCAAGTTGTTTGAGGTTGTTTTGTGGTGTTTTTAGCCGTTTCATTGGTTTTTAAGTGTTTTGAGCTCATTTCAAGGCTCTTTTCGTTGTTTCTTGAGTTTTCAAGTTATTTGAGGTTGTTTTATGGTGTGTTTTTTCACTTTTCATTCGTTTTTGTGCGTTTTGAAGTGAATGGTGTTGTTCTTATGGTGGTTTTAGACTTTTCAAGTTATTTGAGTTTGTTTTGTGGTGTTTTTTATCTATTCAAGTGTTTTTAAGTGTTTTAAGCTCATTTCAATGCTCTTTCTCAATTTTCAAGTTGTTTGACGTTTTTTATGGTGTTTTTAGGCTTTTCATGTGTTTTTGACTGTTTTAAGGTTATTTAAAGACTGTTTTCATTGTTTCTTGTGTTTTCAAGTTATTTAAGGTTGTTTTGTGGTGTTTTTATGCCATTCATGTGTTTTTGAGTGTTTTCAGGTTGTTTCAAGGCTCGTTTCATTGTTTCTTGAGTTTTCAAGTCATTTGAGGTTGTTTCATGGTGTTTTTTCCACTTTTCATTCGTTTTTGTGCGTTTTGAAGTGAATGGAGTTGCTCTTATTATGTTTTTTTCCTTTTCAAGTTATTTGAGTTGTTTTTATGGTGTTTTTCGCCCATTCAAGTTTTCTTTTGAGTGTTTTAAACTTACTTCAATGCTCCTTTCAAAATTTTCAAGTTATTTGCGGTTGTTTTATGGTGTTTTTAGCCATTTCATGTGTTTTTTTTGTGTTTTAAGGTCATTTAAAGGATGTTTTCGTTGTTTCTTGTGTTTTCAAGTTATTTGAGGTTGTTTGTGGTATTTTTAGCCCTTTCATGTGTTTTTGTGTGTTTTTAGCTCATTTCAAGGCTCTTTTCGTTGTTTCTAGAGTTTTCAAGTTGTTTTATGGCGTTTCTACCACTTTTCATTTGTTTTTAGCCTTTTCAAGTGTTTTATAGTATTTTAAGGTCATCTAAAGGGTGTTTTCGTTGTTTCTTGTGTTTTCGAGTTATTTGAGGTTGTTTTGTGGTGGTTTTAGCCCTTTCATGTGTTCTTGAGTGTTTTGAGCTCATTTCAACGCTCTTTTCGTTGTTTCTTGAGTTTTCAAGTTATTTGAGGTTGTTTTATGGTGTTCTTTTGAGTTTTCATTCACTTTTGTGCATTGTAGTTATTCTTATGGTGTTTTGAAGGCTCTTTTAAGCTCATTTAAAGGCTCTTTTGATAGATTTGAGTGTTTTCAAGTTGTTTAGGGATATTTAATGGTGTATTTGTCCTTTTCAAGTGTTTTGTAGTTCTTTAAAGTCATTTCAAGGCTCTTCTCGTTTTTTCTTGTATTTTCAAGTTGTTTGATGATGTTTTGTGGTGTTTTTAGCCCTTTCATCTCGTTTTCAGTGTTTTATTGTCATTTCAAGTTTGTTTTGATAGATTCTTGCATTTTCAACTTAGTGGATGTTTTTTTTAGGTGGCTTTTACCACTTTTCATACAATTTTTTATGTTGAAGAGATTTGAGTTGTTTTTAGGGTGTTTTAATCCTTTGCATGTATTTTTGTGTGTAATAAAGTGATTTCAACGCTTTTTTCATAGTTTCTTGCATTTTCAAGTTATTTGAGGTTGTATTTTTGTGTGTTTTTACCCTTTTCAAGTTATTTGAGTTTGTTTTATGGTGTTTTTTTCCTTTTCAAGTGTTTTAAGCTCATTTCAATGCTTTTTAACAATTTTCAAGTTATTTGAGGTTGTTTTATGATGTTTTTAGCCTTTTCATGTGTTTTTGAGTGTTTCAACGTCATTTAAACGCTGTTTTTGTTGTTTCTTGTGTTTTCAATTTGAGGTTGTTTTGTGATGTTTTTATCTTTTTCTTGTGTTTTTGAGTTTTTTGAGCTCATTTCAAGGCTCTCTTCGTTGTTTCATGTGTTTTCAAGTTATTTAAGGTTGTTTTATGGTGTTTTTACCATTTTTCATTCGTTTTTGTGCGTTTTGAAGTGAATGTCGTTGTTCTTGCGTTTTTGAGTGTTTGAAAGTCATTTCACGGCTTTTTTCATAGTTTCTTACATTTTCAAGTTATTTGAAGTTGTTTTGTTGTGTTTTTACCATTTTCATGTGGTTTTGAGCGTTCTAAACTTATTTCAAGGCTCTTTTCGTATTTTCTTGTATTTTCAAGTTATTTGAGGTTGTTTTGTGGTGCTTTTAGCCTTTTCATATGGTTTTGACTGATTTAAGGTCATTTCAAGGCAATTTTGATAGATTCTCGGATTTTCAAGTTAATTGATGTTGTTTTCTTCTTCTTTTTTTTTTTTTTTTACCACTTTTCATTCGTTTTGTGTTTTTTTAAGAGAGTTGAGGTATTTTTATGCTGTTTTTAGTGTTTTGATGTGTTTTTGAGTTTTTTAAGCTCATTTTAATGGTTTATTGTGTTTTCAAATCATTTGAGTTGTTTTTATGGTTTTTTTTAGTCTTCTGAAGTGTTTTTGAGTGTTTTAAGCTCATTTCAATGTTTTTTTCACAATTTTCAAGTTATTTGAGGTTGTTTTATGGTTTCATGTGTTTTTGAGTGTTTCAAATTCATTTAAAGGCTGTCGTTATTCTTTCTTTTGTTTTCAAGTTATTTGAGGTTGTTTTATGGTATTTTTAGCCCTTTCTTGTGTTTTAGCCCTTTCTAGAGTTTTCAAGTTGTTTGAGGTTGTTTTGTGGTGTTTTTAGCCCTTTCATGGGTTTTTAAGTGTTTTGAGCTCATTTCAAGGCTCTTTTCGTTGTTTCTTAAGCTTTCAAGTTATTTGAGGTTGTTTTATGGTGTTTTCTCCACTTTTCATTCGTTTTTGTACGTTTCGAAGCGAATGGTGTTGTTCTTATGGTGGTTTTAGACTTTTCAAGTTACTTGAGTTTGTTTTGTGGTGTTTTTTGTCTATTCAAGTGTTTTTTGAGTGTTTTAAGCTCATTTCAACGCTCTTTCTCAATTTTCAAGTTATTTGAGGTTGTTTTATGGTGTTTTTAGGCTTTTCATGTGTTTTTTACTTTTTTAAGGTCATTTAAAGGCTGTTTTCATTGTTTCTTGTGTTTTCAAGTTATTTAAGGTTGTTTTGTGGTGTTTTTGTCCCATTCATGTGTTTTTGAGTGTTTTCAGGTGGTTTCAAGGCTCTTTTCGTTGTTTCTTGAGTTTTCAAGTCATTTGAGGTTGTTTAACGGTGTTTTTTCCACTTTTCACTCGTTTTTGTGCGTTTCGAAGTGAATGGAGTTGCTCTTATTAAGTTTTTTGCCTTTTCAAGTTATTTGAGTTGTATTTATGGTTTTTTTTGCATTTTCAAGTGTTTTTCAGTGTTTTAAGCTCATTTCAATGCGCTTGTTAGAATTTTCAAGTTATTTGAGGTTGTTTTATGGTGTTTTTAGCCTTTTCATGTGTTTTTGAGTGTTTCAACGTCATATAAATGCAGTTTTTATTGTGTCTTGTGTTTTCCATTTGAGGTTGTTTTGTGGTGTTTTTAGTCCTTTCATGTGTTTTTGAGTGTTTTAAGCTCATTTCAATGCACTTTTCACAATTTTCAAGTTATTTGAGGTTGTCTTATGATGTTTTTAGCCTTTTCATGTGTTTTTGAGTGTTTCAACATCATTTAAACGCTGTTTTTGTTGTTTCTTGTGGTTTCAATTTGAGGTTGTTTTATGATGTTTTTAGTTTTTTCATGTGTTTTTGAGTTTTTTGAGCTCATTTGAAGGCTTTCTTCGTTGTTTCTTGAGTTTTCAAGTTATTTGAGGTTGTTTTATGGTGTTTTTACCACTTTTCATTCGTTTTTGTGCGTTTTGAAATGAATGGAGTTGTTCTTGTGTTTTTGAGTGTTTTAAAGTCATTTCAAGGCTTTTTTTTATAGTTTCTTGCATTTTCAAGTTATTTGAAGTTGTTTTGTTGTGTTTTTACCCTTTTCATGTGGTTTTGAGCGTTTAAAGCTTATTTCAAGGCTCTTTTTGTTGTTTTTAGAGTTTTCAAGTTGTTCTTATGGCGTTTTTTGCCTTTTCAAGTGTTTTATAGTGTTTTACGGTCATCTAAAGGGTGTGTTCGTTGTTTCTTGTGTTTTCAAGTAATTTGAGGTTATTTTGTGGTGTTTTTAGTACTTTCATGTGTTCTTGAGTGTTTTGAGCTCATTTCAAGGCTCTTTTCGTTGTTTCTTGAGTTTTCAAGTTATTTGAGGTTGTGTTATGGTGTTCTTTTGAGTTTCCATTCACTTTTATGCATTGTAGTTATACTTATGGTGTTTTTAGCCTTTTCATGTGTTTTTGTTTTAAGCTCATTTGAAGGCTATTTCGATAGATTGAGTGTTTTCAAGTTATTTAGGGATATTTAATGGTGTATTTGTCCTTTTCAAGTGTTTTGTAGTTCTTTAAAGTCATTTCAAGGCTCTTTTCTTAGATTCTTGTATTTTCAAGCTCTTTGATGATGTTTTGTGGTGTTTTTAGCCCTTTCATTTGGTTTTTAGCCCTTTCAAGGCTCATTTGAGGTTGTTTTATGGTGCTTTTCGCATTTTTCATGTGTTTTTGCGAGTTTCAAGGTCATTTAAAGGCTGTTGTCGTTCTTTCCTGTGTTTTCAAGTTATTTGAGGTTGTTTTGTGGTTTTTTAGCCCTTTCTTGTGTTTTGAGCTCATTTCATGCCTCTTTTCGTTGTTTCTGGAGTTTTCAAGTTGTTTGAGATTGTTTTATGGTGTTTTTAGCCCTTTCTTGTGTTTTGAGCTCATTTCAAGGCTCTTTTCATTGTTTCTGGAGTTTTCAAGTTGTTTCATGTTGTTTTATGGTGTTTTTAACCCTTTTTTGTGTTTTGAGCTTATTTCAAGGGTCTTTTCGTTCTTTCTTGAGTTTTCAAGTTATTTGAGGTTGTTTTATAGTGTTTTCTCCGCTTTTCATTCGTTTTTGTGCATTTAGAAGTGAATTGAGGTTTTCTTATGGTATTTTTCGCCTTTTCAAGTGTTTCGAATTGTTTTTATGATGTTTTTAGCTTTTTCAAGTGTTTTTTGTGTGTTTTATGCACATTTAAATGCATTTTTCACAATTTTCAAGTTATTTGAGGTTGTTTTGTGGTATTTTTGGCCTTTTCATGTGTTTTTGAGTGTTTTAAGGTCATTTAAAGGTTGTTTTCGATGTTTCTTGTGTTTTCAAGTTTTGAGGCCGTTTTGTGGTGTTTCTAGCCATTTCATGTGTTTTTGAGTGTTTTGAGCTCATTTCAAGGATTTTTTTCGTTGTTTCTTTAGTTTTCAAGTTATTTGATGCTGTTTTACAGTGTTTTTTTTTTCACTTTTCATTCGTTTTTGTGCGTTTTGAAGTGAATGTATATGTTCTTATGGAGTTTTTAGGCTTTTTAAGTTATTTAAGTTATTTGTATGGTGGTTTTAGTCTTTTCAAGTGTTTTTGAGTGTTTTAAACTCATTTCAATGTTCTTTTTGCTATTTTCAAGTTATTTGAGGTTGTTTTATGTTGTTTTTAGCCCTTTCATGTGTTTTTTTGTGTTTTAAGGTCATTTAAAGGCTATTGTAATTGTTTTATGGTGTTTCCAAGTTATTTGAGGTTGCTTTATGGTGTTTTTAGCCCTTTCATGTGTTTTTGTGTGTTTTGAGCTTATTTCAAGGCTCTTGTTGTTGTTATGTTATCTGAGGTTGGTTTATAGTGTTTTTTCCACTTTTCATTCGTTTTTGTGCATTTAGAGTGAATGGAGTTGTTCTTATGGTATTTTTCGCCTTTTCAAGTGTTTTAAGTTGTTTTTATGGTGTTTTTAGCTTTTTCAAGTGTTTTTTGTGTGTTTTATGCACATTTAAATGCATTTTTCAAAATTTTCAAGTTATTAGAGGTTGTTTTGTGGTGTTTTTAGCCTTTTCAAGTGTATTTGAGTGTTTTAGAGTGCTTTAAGGTCATTTCAAGGTTCTTTTGACAGATTCTTTGATTTTCAAGTGATTTGAGGCTGTTTTATAGTGTTTTTACCACTTTTTATTCATTTTTGTGCATTCTGAAGAGATTTGAGTTTTTTTTTATAGTGTTTTAGCCTTTTGATGTGTTTTTGAGTGTTTTAAGCTCATTTCAAGGGCCTTTTCATAGTTTCTTGTGTTTTCAAGTCATTTGAGTTGTTTTTATGGTGTTTAGGATTGCTTTTGATTGTTTTAACCTCATTTTAGTGCTCTTTTCACTATTTTCAAGTTATTTAAGGTTGTTTTATGGTGTTTTTAGCCTTTTGATGTGTTTTTGAGTGTTTTAAGCTCATTTCAAGGGTCATTTTATAGTTTCTTGTGTTTTCAAGTTATTTGGGGTTGTTTTGTGCTGTTTTTCCACCTTTCATGTGTTTTTGAGTGTTTTGAGGTCATTTCATTGCACTGTTCGTTGTTTCTTGAGTTTTCAAGTTATTTCAGGTTGTTTTAAGTTCTTTTTATCACTTTTCATTCGTTTTTGTGCGTTTTGAAGTGAATGGAGTTGTTCTTATGATGTTTTTAACCTTTTCAATTAATTTGCATTGTTTTTATGGTGTTTTTATCATTTTCAATTGTTTTTGAGTGTTTAAACTCATTTCAATGCTCTTTTCAAAATTTTCGAGTTATTTGAGATTGTTTGAGTGTGTTTTAAACCTTTTTTTTTTTGTTTTCGAGTGTTTTAAGGTCATTTAAAGGTTGCTTTCGTTGTTTCTTGTGTTCTCAATATATTTGAGGTTGTTTTGTGGTGTTTTTAGCCCTTTCATGTGTTTTTGACTGTTTTGAGGTCATTTCAAGTCTCTTTTTGTTGATTCTTGAGTTTTCAAGTTATTTGAGGTTGTTTCATGGTGTTTTTTCCTTTTTTCATTCGTTTTGTGTGTTTTGAAGTGAATGGAGTTGTTCTTATGGTGCTTTTAGCCTTTTCAAATATATTTATGAGTGTTTGAAGTTGTTCTCAATTCCCTTTTCACGATATTGGAGTTATTTGAGGTTGTTTTATGATGTTTTTAGCCTTTTTTTGTGTTTTCGTGCGTTTTAAGGTCATTTAAAGGCTGTTTTCGTTTTTTCTTGTGGTTTTGAGCGTTTTAAGCTCATTTCAAGGCTCTTTTCGTAGTTTCTTGCATTTTCAAGTTATTTGAGGTTGTTTTGTGGTGCTTTTAACCATTTCATATGGTTTTGAGTGATTTAAGGTCATTTCAAGGCTCTCTTGATAGATTCTTGGATTTTCAAATTATTTGAGGCTGTTTTATAGTGTTTTCAGCTCTCTTCATTGCCCTTTTCATGATTTTCGAGTTATTTAAGGTTGTTTTTTTTTTTTTTTTGTGCTTTTAGCCTTTTCATGTGTTTTTGAGGGTTTAAAGGTCATTTATAGGCTATTTTCGTTGTTTCTTGTGTTTTCATGTTATTTGAGGTTGTTTTGTGGTGTTTTTAGCCCTTTCATCTGTTTTTGAGTGTTTTGAGCTCATTTCTAGGCTCATTTCGTTGTTTCTTGAGTTTTCATGTTTTTTGAGGTTATTTTATGGTGTTTTTTTTCCACTTTTCATTCGTTTTTGTTCGTTTTGAAGTGAATGGAGTTGTTCTTATGGTGTTTTTAGCCTTTTCAAGTAATTTATGTTGTTTCTATGTTGTTTTTAGCCTTTCCAAGTGTTTTTGAGTATTTTAAGCTCATTTCAATGCTTTTTTCACAGTTTTCAAGTTATTTGAGGTTTTTTATTATATTTTTACCCTTTTCATGTGTTTTACAGAGTTTTAAGGTCATTTAACAGTTGTTGTCGTTGTTTCTTATGTTTTCAAGCTATTTGAGGTTGTTTTTTTTTTTTTTTTAGCTCCTTCATGTGTTTTTGTGTGTTTTGAGCTCATTTCAAGCATCTTTTCGTTATTTCTTGAATTTTCAAGTTATTTGAGGTTGTTTTATGATTGTTTTTTCTACTTTTCATTCGTTTTTTTGCGTTTCGAAATGAATGGAGTTGTTCTTTCGGTGTTTTTAGCCTTTTCAAGTTATTTGAGTTCTTTTTATGGTATTTTTAGCCTTTTCAAGTGTTTTTGAGTGTTTTAAGCTCATTGCAATGCTCTTTTCACAATTTTCGAGTTATTTGAGGTTGTTTTATAATGTTTTTAGCCTTTTCAAGTGTTTTTGAGTGTTTTAAGCTCATTTCAATGCTCTTATCATAATTTTCAATTTTTTTGAGGATGTTTTATGGTGTTTTTAGCCTTTTCATGTGTTTTTGAGTGTTTTATGCAAATTTTAATGCTTTTTTCAGAATTTTCAAGTTATTTGATGTTGTTTTAATGTGTTTTTAGCCTATTCATGTGGTTTTTAAGTGTTTTAAGGTCATTTGAAGGCTGCTTTCATTGTTTTTTGTGTTTTCAAGTTATTTCAGGTGTTTTTGTTGTGATTTTAGCCCTTTGATGTGTTTTTGAGTGTTTTGTGCTCATTACAAGGCTCTTTTCGTTGTTTCTTGAGTTTTCAAGTTAATTGAGGTTGTTTGATGGTGTTTTTATTCACTTTTCATTCGTTTTTTGTGCGTTTTGTAGTGAATGGAGTTGTTTTTATGGTGTTTTTTGTCTTTTCAAGTTATTTGAGTTGTTTTTACAGTGTTTTTTGCCTTTTCAAGTGTTTTTGAGTGTTTTAAACTCATTTCAATGCTCTTTTCACAATTTTCAAGTTATTTGAGGTTGCTTCCTGGTGTTTTTAGCCTTTTCATATGTTTTTGAATGTTTTAAAATCATTAAAAGGTTGTTGTCGTTGTTTCATGTGTTTTTGAGTGTTTTGTGCCCATTTAAAGGCTCTTTTCGTTGTTTCTTGAGTTTTCAAGTTAATTGAGGTTGTTTGATGGTGTTTTTATTCACTTTTCATTCG
>JAOVYX010003331.1:0-108920 GCA_035668315.1 Drosera spatulata
CAGCCCCCAACGCCGTCTCCCCTCACCACGCCACCGATGTCCACCGTCACCTTCGTCTAGAGTCACGAAGCACCCTCTAAAATTGCATAATTTTTCTAAACCCTAAATCTTTAATTGGTTTGATTCGATTTTAATTTTGTATTAAATTTGATTTGATTGATTGATGAATATATGGGTTGATTTTGGCGATGGTCTATTTTGAATGAATGTGATGGATGAATTGTTAATTTGGGATTAGATTGGACGATGGTCGTTTTTAGGTTTACGATTTGTTGAATTGATGGTGATTTTGTTAAATTGTTTTGGTGATTATTCGATGATGGTTTGGACGATGGAGTTGGATGACGATTTATGGGCGATATTTATGGTTGTTTTATACAACTTGGTTGGTTTGAGTCTTTTGGGCGATGGTTGATTTGGTTTGGATTAGGGTTATGTTTGATTGGATTTGATTATTTATCTTAAACTATCTAAATAGCTAAAAATGCACATGAAAGGTAACATCGGAAATAGTCTATGTAGGTTAAGTCAAAGGTTTTTTTTTTTTTTTTTTGCTTTGCTTTTGGGATGATAATAATGAAAGCTAAAATTCCTAAATAGCTAAAATGATTTTGGGCAATGGTTGATTTAGTTTAGATTAGGACGATGTTTGATTGGATTTGATATTTTTTCTAAAATGCCTAAGTAGCTAAAAATACATGTAAAAGCTAAAATAGTCTATATAGTTCAAGTCAAAGGGTAGTTTTTTCTTTTTCTTTTTCTTTTTTTTGAAATGATGATAATGAAAGCTAAAATTCCTAAGTAGCTAAAATGCATAGGTATTTGTATTGTTTTTTTTAACTTAATGAAAATAGTAATGCCTCTCGTATTTTCATGGCAGTGATGGATTCAGATTTATCATGGATGTATGATAGATCTTGGATGTATGAATCGACAGATTTTTTAGCGAGATGTATGCTTGGAATGTTGACAAATTCATACACTTTGCTGTTCAACATCAACCCTTCAACTATTATGGATACTTGAAGTGTCCATATATTAAGTGTTGGAATAGAGACTATTTGTTGGTTGATATCGTGAGGACACATTTTGATAGGAATGTACAATCCCTCCGTTTGTATAGAAATTGATGAACAAAACTTAAGAAGAAATTATGTATGTAATAGATGCTTTGGCTGTAATAGTTAGGTGCTGACTAGGGCTAGAGGTCGTGTAGTAGAGGCATGCAGATGAGGGCTATGAAAACTACAGGGGGCTACAAAATTACATGCCAAAGATCAGATACATGCGGCAACAAAAGTGTCTCAGAGTTCTCATGATCTAGTACCATTCCGATGTTCAAGGCCAATTTCAGTAGCAAAGTGAAGTGAGCCATATCGCAATGCAAGTATGCAAGCTGAATTGTACAAGATTGAGTGCGATGCTGGATGCAAATGAGGCTACAGTAGCAGGATGAGAAGATGAGGTCGGAAACTATTGAGTGGGAGCTAAGTTGCAGTAAAATGGCTGCAGTATTTGGTGCAAGTAAAGTTGCAGAAAGACTGGATATGAAGACTGTGCAGCAGAGCTCATGCAACCGAGGGTGCAACAGAGACTGCAGCAAAGACGTGCAGTAGACCTGGTGCGTAAGTCTGGGTACAATATAAGTTATGCTGGAATGGAAAGGAATAAGAAAGGAGTAAAAAATGAGAAGCTGAGTATAGGATCAGAAAATGTGAAGCCAGGTCAGTCTACTATAATAGAGGACAAAGCTGTTACTATCAAATCATACAGTCACGGGTTTTGGTTCCCTGAGCCTATAGAAAGGAAGAACAGTGCATAGGAGAAAAGGTTGACAAGTCTGAGTAAATTTGAATATCATTTGAGAGCTTTCAAAGAAAGAAAAGCTTTGGAGACTCGCTGTGCACGATCTGAATTAAAGATTCAGGATCTCTGAAGAAGGTTCACTGGTCTTCAAGTGAAGAACAACAACTGCAACGGAGCACTATAAGATCTAGGTTCTTCATCCTTCAGCAAGAAGAGTCTTGTTGTAAAGGGGTTTTTCTTGTAAAGCACAAACAAGAAGATAATGAATCTACTCTTGGCTTGGCTACACGGGTCACCAAGAGAAGACTGAACTAAGCTCCTGATACTTGTTGATAATAGGTATCTGAACCAATATAAATCTTGTGTTATTTATATTTTCTGCATTGTTCTTTATTTCTAAACTGTTAGCTAGATCTCAAAAGGTCCAAAGAGACAAACTTTTCAAAGCTAAAGTGTCAACTGCAGCAGACTCTGGTAGTACAGTCTAGCTAATAGCTTTGTTGTGCTGCTTGATAAAATTTTTGAGATAACCTATTCACACCCCTCTAGGTCATTTCTAGGACTTTCAATTGGTATCCGAGCCTATCTTTTCAGATTTAGCAGTTATTGGAAAGAAAAGGTCACATTTTTATTAGTCTGCAAAAAAGTTACTAACAATTTATTATTGTGAAGATTCAACCATGGCTCCTCCTAAACTACCAAAGTGTCCAAACAGTGGAGTGCCACCTTTTTACTCCTTTGACAAGTTCAACCATTGAAAACTCAAAATGGTGGCTCATCTGCACTCAATTGATGAAAGGATATATGACATTATCACAGATGGGCCTCATGTTCCAAAAATGCCAGATCCAATGGATCCCAACCAAGAAGTTGACAAGCCTAAGTCTCTATTGACAAGAGACGATTGGGATCTAGTACTGGTGGATAGAAGAGCCAAAAATCAGATCAACAAGGCTCTTGATGATGATATGTTTGAAATCATCGTACACACCACCACAGCAAAGGAGGCATGGGAGGCTCTATTGCTGAGGAATGATGGCACGAAGGAAATCCAAGAAAACAAGAAGGATGCCCTCATGCAGTAGTATGACTGGGTCTCAATGAGAGCTGATGAGAACCTTACAAACTTTTATGAAAGTTTCAATGTTCTTATCAACAATCTCAAACTTTAGATAAAACCTTCGATAACAAGGAGGTGAACCTTAACTTTATGAGATCTCTCGGAGAGGTCTGGGGGACCAAGACAACCTCCATCAGAGAATCGAGAGACCTTGCCAAGATGTCATTGGCACAACTCTATGGCATACTGCACACCTATAATTTGGAGGTGAAGCAGAAGAGGCAGATTGTTGAAGCTAGAAAGAAGACACTGGCAGACGAGGAGAGTTGTAGCACCTTGTCTGCAAGCGATGAAAGCATAACTGACGAGCTCGCACTCATGGAAAGAAAATTCAAAAAACTCTAAACCTGAAGAAACTAAGTGCCAACAAAGCAAAGAAAACAGACAGAGATATCTGCTATAATTGTGATAAACCAGGACACTTTTCTGCACAATGCAGACGACCGCCACAGGAGTAGTCTGCACACAAGAAGAAGAAGGATCCAAAAGGAACCTTCAACAAAAAGGAGAAGGCAAGAGCTTATGCTGCAAAGAATTGAAGTGACACAGATTCAGATGATGAAGAAACAATCTCCAATGCTCAACTATGCCTCATGGTCAAGTCTGATGACAACAAGAAAGTATTTGACCTCTTCGACTCTGATGCCTCACCCGAGGAACTAAAAGAGGCTCTTCAAGAGACCTCAGAAAGCTTTATTGCTCTCTCAAAAGAGAATAAGAAAACATTGAGTTAATTGTAAATCTCAAAGCGAATTACAATCTTGCCTATCAAAAAATTAACGACCTAGAAAGTCAATTAATTATGGTAGACAACAAACTCAATGAATCAGAGGGGAATGTTAAACTTCTCACTGAGATGGTGGACTCACTCAACAAGAAAAATGCTGAGCTTCAAGCCCAAGTGGATGCATGGAATGGTAAGTCTTTGGATCTACAAAAAGTACTGATCACAGGACAACATCCATGGGATAGGTCTGGGCTTGGATACAAGAGTTGGCTCAGTGAAAAGGTTTACTTACATGAGTCAAACTCGTCTACAGCTAGCATTAAAGAGACAAAGGATGTCTCTGTCAAAGTCTTGCAGAAGAATGAGACGTTTGCAACCAGGATGTAGACTAGTGAGGTCTCTACTGCATAACCTTTAAAGGTTGATCCATCTGCGACGACTGTGTAGAAGAGGAATTCCTCTACTGTAAAGGGCAAGAACAAAGCAAAAACCTTTGTTGCACAGTCCTTGAAGCCTAAGACTTCTGCTAATGTAACAACAGAAGTCAAGAAACCCCCTTACGTACATAGTGTCAAAAGAAATGGGTATATAACTCATTATCAAGCTGATAGGAGATTTGAAAATTTTCAATTTGTACCAAATTACTCTGTATGGAATAGGGATTTTCTAAAAAGGATCCATACAGTCAACACTATTGCATGTGCTGTATGCAACAGAGTGGATGGAAACATCCAAGCAGACGACCTAAGGCTAAACCAAAGGTCTACTGTTACAATTGTGGCAAGCCCGGCCACAAAACCTATCAATGTTGGGTACCACACAAGAAATCAATTCAAGTGTGGATGCCTAAGACTAACAAATGAGGACTCATGATCATGGGTGCCATGTACAAATGTTGCATGTATTATTGCAGAAAATACAGGATGAACCATGGTACTTGGATAATGGATGCTCAGGACACATAACAGGGAACAAAAGAATCTTGACAGATTACAGAAAGAAATAAGGTCCCTTGGTCATGCTTGGTGGTGACAAAGCAGGTAAAACTAAAGATTATGGAACTCTTGGTACATGTTTCCTAATCTTTAGGAACGTTGCTTATGTTAAAGAGCTTGAACACAATCTACTTTCCATTAGCCAACTGTGTGATAAGAACTATGAGACAGCCTTTACAAATGACATATGTAGAGTCATAGATAAAGAGTCTAAAGAAGACAAATAGGTCATAGATTAGGAAACATCTATGCAGTAGACTTCAACTTATCACAGTCTACACAAGTTACATGCTTTTACACTGAGGATGCAGATGACACAAATTACCTATGGCATAAGAGGTTAGCAAATCTAAACGTTAAAACAATAGTAAAATTATCCTCAGGCAACTTAGTAAGAGGTCTTCCTCAAGATAAGTTCAGGAAGGATAAATTATGCAGACCTTCTCAAGAAGACAAGCAGACTCGAGCAAATTTCAAACCTATTAAGCAAACAGAGGCCACAAGAGTTCTCAAACTACTAACATGGATCTATTTGGACAAGTAGATGTAGAGAGCTTGAGCAGGAAGAAAGCCACTGTAGCACTACCACAACCATCACCAAAGCCTACAACAAAGCCTGCACTTGCAGTAGTGCTGACAATCGAAGAAGAAGCTGAGTCCGCAGACATGCAGACCACTACTACACTTGCAGTAGTGCAGACGATTGAAGCACCCACAAGAAGTATGACTAGAGCTGAAAAGGATCATTGACAAGCATGTTCGAGCAATATCACTGAAAATCCAGGAGTACTTGTCCACACCACAGGGTGGCAGAACACCATCTCTTGGAAGTGGGGATGATGGTGGTGATGAAGATCAAGACGGGGATAGCCATCTCGATGAGCTGATTGATGAAGTTGCAAGGGAAGGAGTTCCCCAGTAGATGCAGAAGGGCACTGAGATAAGACCCAACAAAGCTACCACAACAGAGCCAACAATAGAAGAAACTGCATCAAAGGAGGTATTGACTGCAGTAGAGCAGACTGCTGAGGCTAAGGAGCAGACTATCTCAGTGTTTGCAGTAGAGGTGGAGGATTTCACTGCCGAAACACCTATGGACGAGGCAGAGTTGCAAACTGCACAGTCCTCTATAGTTGAGGACATTGAAGAAGAGGAGCAGACTACTTCAGCCATTACAAACAAAGTAGTAGAGCAGACCAGCTTGATCTCCGCAGCGGACCAAATGAGCGCAGCTGAGCCAACCACCACTATACCTGCTGACAACCAACTCATTCAACCTTCACTCACACAATTAATGCAAGACATGGAGGAACTACAAGTCCAGATACCTGATGAGACACCAGAAGTCTTTCCAGAAGAGCTAAAGATGCTAGAGGTTGAAGAGAAGACTGCAGAAGAGAGCTCATCGAAGGAAATGACCCTTTCAACACTCAAAAGACATCTGCTAGAGGACACTCCCTCAGTTTATGAAGCAACAAGTCAGCAAAGAAAAGTCTCACCAATCCACATTCAATTCACTCCACAGTCATCATTTGGATTGCAGTAGACAACTAAAAACCCCCCTTCAATTGAATTCCCCCAAGACCTGCTATATGGAGCGACCTCAAATATCCCAATGACTCTACAAACGATCATAAGGAGTCTTACATTGGGAATGGAAGAAGCCAAGCTCCCACAGCACATGGAGACTTCGGTGTCAACAAGAACCAGGTCTGTATCCAGAAGGAAGTAGACTAGAAGGACACCAAAAGCCTCCCCATCCAACATTGATGAGAGGCTGCATTAGCTTGATCAGAATCTCTACGAAGTCAAAGAATAGACCAAGGATGCTATGCATGACTTCGCCAAAGTACTCCATCCTCTTGCAGACGAACTTGTAGTAGAGAGGAGTAGGATGGATGAAACTTTTATGATTTCTATGAATTGCTGCAAGGCATCTCAAAGTCATTGACCACACAAGCTCAAAAGGCCACCAGCATCAGTCTGCAACATTACATCAAGACAACCTCAAACTACAACCGATTACACAACGCACAGGCTATTAGATTCAGAAAGAGACAAACAACCATTCACGTGACACAGAGTCAACTGCGACACACATCCTCAACAACGACAAGCGACTCAGCATCTCGGAGTCCAAAGTGGATGCAACCATCAAAAGATCCACAACTGCACAGAACAACATGCCAGCTGAGCCCTTGGCACTAAAGGGAGCCGTCAAAGATCTCATCCAGAGCATCAATGCAAATAAAAAGGGGGAGAAGACTACAACAAAAGAGACTGCAGAAAGAAGGGGTAGCTCAAGGTCTCAAGGGGAGATACAACCACCAAGACATACAGTAGAAGAAGAATCTGTAGCAGAGCAATCCACAGCTAGCAAAGTAGCAGAAGTACAGCAGAGCGATCAGCAGCAGATGAGGAAGCCGAAGCACAAACGACCAAAGTCTTTGCATTAGGATTATCCTTCCAAAAGAGGACGGAGGGATTAGTCCTTAGGAAAATGTAAGTCCTCTTATGTTTGTAACTATTTTTCTTAAAAAGAATTATTGAAAAGTGATCTTGCTGTTAGAATTTCTTAGAAGTTTTGTTTGCATCAATTTAGGAGGAGATTGATAGGAATGTGCAATCCCTCTGTTTGTATAGAAATTGATGAACAAAACTTAAGAAGAAATTATGTATGTAATAGATGCTTAGGCTGTACTAGTTAGCTAGGTAGTTGCAGACTAGGACGAGAGGTCGTGCAGCAAAGGCATGCAGATGAGGGCTATACAAACTACAGGGGGGGCTACAAAATTACACGTCAAAGATCAGATGCGTGCGACAGCAGAAGTATCTCAGAGTTCTCATGATCTAGGACCATTCTGATATTCAAGGCCAGTTCCAGCAGCAAAGTGAAGTGAGCCATATCATAGTGCAAGTATGCAAGCTGAATTGCAAGAGACTGAGTGCGTTGCTGGATGTAGACGAGGGTACACTACCAGGCTGAACAGATGAGGTTTGAAAGTTGTTGAGTGGGAGCTAAGTTGCAGCAGACTGACTGCAGTATTTGGTGCAAGTGAAGTTGCTGAAAGGCTGGATATGAAGACTGTGTCGGAGAGCTCATGCAGCCGAGGATACAGTAGAGGCTGTGCATGAGTGACATACAGTAGACCTGGTGCATGTGCCTGGGTACAATATAAGTTATGCTGGAATGGAAAGGAACAAGGAAGGAGTCAAAAACGAGAAGTTGAGGTAATGATGTTGTGTACAGGATCAGAAAAGGTGAAGCAATGTCAGTCTACTATAATAGAGGACAAAGCTGTCACTATCAGATCATACAGTCACGGGTTCTGGTTCCCTGAGCCTATAAAAGGGAAGACTCAGTGCACAGGAGAAAAGGTTGAAGAGTCTGAGAAAATTTGAATATTATTTGAGAGCTTTCAAAGAAAGAAAAGCCTTGGAGACTCGCTGTGCACGATCTAAATTAAAGATTCAGGATCTCTGAAGAAGGTTCACTAGCTTGCAAGTGAAGAACAGCAACTGCAGCAGAGCACTGCAAGATCTTGGTTTTTCATCCTTCAACCAGAAGAGTCGTGTTGTAAGGGGATTTTTCTTGTAAGCCACAAACAAGAAGATAGTGAACCTCCTCTTAGCTTGGCTACACTGGTAACCAAGGAAAAACTGGACTAAGCTCCTGATATTTGCTGGTAACAGGTGTCTGAACCAGTATAAATCCTGTGTTATTTGTTTTTTCTGCACTGTTCTTCATTTCTAAACTGTTAACTAGATCTCAAAAGGTCCTAAGAGACAAGCTTTTCAAAGCTAAAGTCTCAACTGCATAACTTTCGCTAACTGCAGCAGACTCAGGCAGTACAGTCTAGCCAATAGCTTTGTTGTGTTGCCGGTAAGATTTTTAAGATAACCTATTCATCCCCTCTAGGTTATTTCTGGGACTTTCACATTGGAGGTGAAATTTTCACAATGAGGTTGAAGCGGACGAGTCATCGAGAATGTTGGAGTTAATCCTTATGAGAACATGGTGGAGGATTGTTTTGGGGCTCCTAACTTCGAGAACATGAATGATGACAAGGACAATCCGTTGTCTACTTCCAGGGAGTTCTTTGACATGTTAAATACAGCACGGGAGCCATTGTATCCTAGTTCCAAACTCTCTCTGCTGGAGACCGTGTCTAAGTTGTTGAACATCAAATATGAGTACAACATACCTCACAGAGCGACAGATGCCATTGCTACTCTATTGAGGATATCTATCCAAAAGATAACATGACGACGAACACGTTGTACTCGACTAACAGGCTAATGAGGGGCATTCGGCTTCCTATTCAGAAGAGAAATGTGTGTCCCTATGAGTGCATATTGTTCTGAAAGGGGGAGGTCGGCTTGGAGTCATGTTCCTTTTGTGGCGTATCGCGATACAAGAAAAAACAAAAAGGAAAGAAACGAGTTTCCTTGAAAGTATTGAGATATTTTCCGATAACTTCGAGGCTGCAACGGTTGTATGCAACTAAGAACAATGCCGAGACGATGTCATGGCACTCCATCTAGTACAACATTGAAGATCAGATGTCGCATCCATCACAGATGGTTCTCTGCAGAACCAAGAAATGTTAGCTTGGGATTACGCATGGATGGATTTGCTCCTTTGGGTAATTCGGGATCCGAGTACTCATGTTGGCCTATGATATTGACTCCAAATAATCTTTCTCCTGGCTTATGCCTGAAGACTGAGTTCATGATATTCTCTATGATCATTCATGGGCCTAAAAGTCCAAAAGGAAATCTAGATGTATACTTGCAGCCTTTGATTGATGAGTTGACGCATTTGTGGAGCTTTGAGGAGGTGACATATGATATTCATCGAGAACAAACATTTTAGATGAGGGCTGCGTTGTTGTGGACCGTCAGTGATTTTTCAGCCTATGCAATGTTATCAGGATGGAGCACAGCTGGAAGATTTCCATGTCTTCATTGTGTGGAGCATACCAAGGCCTTCGCTTTGAAGCATAGGAAAAAGCAGTCATGGTTTGAGTGTCATCATAGGTTTTTACCTTACAATCATCCTTTTCGGGCTAACAGGACTGGCTTTTTGAAGAATAGGATCGAGTATGATGATCTAATCCCCATTTATGATAGGGATGAGATACATGATCGTGTATTTTTGGCAGGCCCCAAGGATTTCCACGATTCTCACAATTGGAGCAAACAGAGCATTTTTTTGGAACCTTCCGTATTAGAGCAAATTGCTAATCAGGCATAATCTCGATGTCATTCATATTGAGAAAAACGTGTTTGGTTATGTGTTTAACACTGTGATGGATATGAAGGATAAGATGAAAGACACAATTACAGCAAGGAAAGACATCAAGTTGTATTGTAATCGACCGAAGTTGCATTTGAAGACTATGAGGAATAAGAGAGGCCTAGAACAAATGGACATGCCCAAGACTTCTTATGTTTTGAAAAAGGAGACAAGAAAGGTGTTGTGTGAATGATTCAAGAAGCTGAGGTTTGCAGATGGATATGCATCCAATCTGAGATGCTATGTCCGTGAGAATGAATGGTGTCTGAAGAGACTAAAGAGGCATGATTGTCATGTTATCATGTAGAGATTGCTCCCTGTTGCCTTCAAGGAGATGTTGCAATCCAATCTGTGTGGAGTGTCTTAACGGAACTCACTTTATTTTTTAGAGATCTATGTTGTAATACTATTCGACGTAAAGATATAGAGCGATTGGAGAGGCAGAATCTTGAGATTTTATGCAAGGTAGAAAGATTGTTTCCTCCTGTATTTTTCAACTCTATGGAGCACTTATCTTTGTATCTTCTCCAAGTGGCTGAAATTGCCGGACCGGTTCACTACAGATGGATGTATCTTTTTTAAAGATATAATCCATCGCTTACATATTATTTTAACCTCAAAAAAATATATACACTTGTTATTGAAATTAAAATTTTTGTCCTTTCAGGTTTTTGTTTCACTTGAAGGAAAAGATTGACAACAAAGTACACGTCAAGGGCTCTATTTGTGAGGTGTATCTTATGGAGGAGTAAAGTAACATTTGTAAGAACTATTTTGGTCCTGGGGTAGATACTAAATCTAAAGATCATAGTCACAATTATGGAGAATGAGGCGATGTTGATGATTCACATCTTTCATCTGTGTTCCAAAGGAATGGGGGATATTTTCTACGCGATAACTCTGAAAAAAGGGCTACTTTAAATCAGAAGGATTTTTTCGCTGTCCATACGTATGTTTTACGGAATTCTGACTTGTTCTCCGAGTATGAGAGGTAAGAAGTAATTTCCAAAGTTATTTCAAAAAACATTTCAGCATTTTTTTGATAACACAAGGTTTATTCCAATATAACTTTAGGCTATTTGAGCAAGACATGATGAGAAGGGGGCATTTCAAATCAATTCAGGAGATGGAGATTCATGGCCTATTTGCCTTCATAATTATGTGAGAATGAACTATTTTTGTGCCCTATGGTATTGATCGGAAGGATGGCTGGATTCATATCAAGTCTTATACATTTTTTTTATGTTGAGCATAAGTTCTATCACATGATGTTCTGAATGGGATGATCCATATCATTGGTGCACGACCAGCCACACAAGTGTATAAGTATCCTCAATATTGCATCAATGGGTATTTGTTTGACACTTTCAAATATGGTTCCACTAAAGCAACTCAAAATTATGGGATATGTGTTAAAGGAGATCGTGAGAAGGATTACTATGGCATCCTTCAGGAGATAGTGGAGTTGCAATATCTTAGGGAGAAATATCATATCAAACGATGCTCTTCAAATGCGATTGGTTTGACTCTGACAGGGGAAAGAATCAGCATGAGAGATATCAATTTGTTGAGATTGATAAAACAAAGAGGTATAGAAGGGGATACGATCCATTCATCTTAGCTAATCAGGCTTTGTAAGTGTGTTACGCTCCATTCCCAAGCCTCACATCAAGAGATCAATGGTGGGCTGTGTCTTTATCAGCCATCGAAAAGTCGACAGACTTATTTTCTTTCAGAACCTACATCGCCCCTAAAAACAAAAAAGAAAAATGGTTCTAAGCAGAGAAAAATCAAACGAATAACGTAGAGTTAGAACAGATCTACGGACTCTTGCTGCGGAGCTAGCATTCACGACAAGAGAAAGAGTAGGCTTAGAGGAGACGTTTTGATTAGGTTTTCTTTTTATTTGAAACTTTTAGTTGATTTTTGCCATTTATATAATGATAGATGCTCAACACGAAGATGTAGCTTTTCAAAAAGATACAAATGGTACACCTGTCTCACTAATGTCTCTTGAGTTTGATGATGAAGAAGAAGCTAGGATGGAAGAACAAGAGGAAGAGGATAAAGAAAAAGTTGAAGAGAATGAAGATGAGGATCGGAGGAGGAGAGAGAGTTTGATGATGACTCTTATACTCTTGAAGATGAGGATGATGATTAGAACTCCTGCATTTGTAAGTTTTTTTTAACAAATTCATGCTCATTGGACAATTAATGCCAAGTGATTTAGTTATTTTTCCAATTTATACAATATTGTTGAGCTTTTATACATTTTTTCCAATTTAAATTATTATAAATTGTATACTATATGTTATTCCTTTTTTGCAGATGTCTACAAGAAAGTTTCTAATGGGATCAAGTTCAGTTAGTGCTGACAAAGGTGGTAGACGTGCTAGAGGCCGCCGCCGTGGTCGAGATAACTCCAGCATTTATAAATTTTACAAGTTTTTATCATATGTTTATATCATGTATCAGTGACTATATTTTAGTATTTAAAACATTTAATATATAACATATATTAATATATACACTTCAGAAAAATATAGGTAGGAGAGGTAGTGTATCAGCTGCTGGATTCCATGATATAGGTACAACTCTACTCCATGGTATATACACTTCAAAAAAATATAGATAGTGTTTCAGGTTTGATCGTCATAGTGTTGTGTCCAGCTGCTTCATCTCCTTTCAGGGCTATTTTCAGGGGGGATTGAACATGTTGGAGGGAAGTGTCCTTGTGGACGAGGGACAGGATGTGGGAGGTTTTTGGAGTAAGTTTAACATCTTTTTCTTTTTCTTTTTTGCCTCCTGATTTTTATTTCATATTTTATAATTTTTATTGAATGAAATATCTATATTTTTTAAAAAATGTATGTGTAGGACCTTTATTGGTGGAGGCTCGAGCTAACAGAGCATGTCAGGATAGAGTGGGAGATGATGACGAAGAAGAGGGTGAAGGTTATCCCATACAAGGCCTGCCAGTCCGTTTAGAAAGGAGGCGTCCCTCCTTGAATTGACGAGAGTTCGCTTTGTGCGTTGAACACCAAGTGAAACTCAAAGACATTCAAGGATCAATCAAAGCAGGCGGATAAAAACAATAGCAAAAGGGAGGCAAAACACACACAAAGAAGTGTGTCTATGGTCCATGTGACCAAGAAGCTGGTACGTTGTTTGTTTTCAAAAAAAGAAAAAAACATGTTTTTGTATTATAAGTTTTGTTTAGTTTTTATTGTCTAATTTGTTTGGTAAAAATAAAATCCCTAACCTAGGCTGAGACGCTTAAGAGGATGCATGATGAGGCAGAGGTGTTCGAGCACACGCACAAGAAGAAAGTCGTTGTACCGACATCGGGTGAGGAGCTGGAGCTCTGTGATGACAGGGGTAAGGGAGTGACGGTAAGTGAATCATTTATATTTCATTTATGTTTTTTTTTATATTAAATAATAGTTTTCTAATTTAATCCTTTTCCTTTTTTGTTGATACATATCGAGTATAAAACTTGCTGTGCTATAGTGGTAGATGAGTTTTTGGCCACGTAGGAGTCGGGGACTCAGCTCACACCAGAGCAGGAGTGCACCATCACTAACCAGATGTGCCTTCATCAGGCAGGCGTACCATCATCTGTCGACCGTTTCGAGATGCTTTCGCTGAAGGAGTAGGTGGCAGCTCTGAAGGCCGAGATGGAGAGGATGGCTCAGATAATGTCACAGTGCGGGAGAGGAGCTTTTGATCGTCCTCCGAACGATTCTCATGATCCACCGCCACCGCCACCTCCATGTCCTCCAGGGCAGATCCATGATTTTTAGGCTTATATAGATCTGTATGATTTTTGTAGTTTCATGTAGTTTCTGACCGTTTTTGGTTTGATACACGAATTTTATACTATAACGAGTAATTGATATCATTTTTCTTCCATGTTGGTTTTGTGTAATTTGACATATTGGTGTTGGATTGTGGATGTGGGAGGTTAGATCGATTGGATTGGAGTGGTTTGGACGTAGTTTAGGTGAAGTTCTGTATCGTGCGGAAAAATGCAACAAACCAGGTTTTAGGTACTTTGAATAAGGTATTTTGCGATTGAATCGATCGCTAATTAGGGATCGAAAAAGTCGCTAACTTTGCTGAAAAATTCATTCCAGAAACAAGCTTTGCGATCATTTCGGACACTAACTTAGCGAGTGATTCAGTTGTTAATAAGCTTAAAGGAAGTTAGTGATTCGGACACTAACTTCCTTTTCAATAGCATAATTAACGATCGAAATATTAATGGCCGTAAATATAATTAGCGATCAGTAGTTTAGCGAATTTTTAGTGATCGAAATCACTGTTTAGTGATCGATTTTTTCGTTCGTAAATACTTGTTTATTTTGTAGGCCTATGGGGAATAAATGACATAAAAATACCCCAAATTGTTTTTTTTTCTTCATTAGGTACCCCATCGATAATTATTTTAGTAATATCCATATTTAAAAATTTACACCTCATATTCTAATAAACCTATCACTAATTACATAAGATATTGACTTTCCTAAACAAATTCGATTCCAAATCCAAATAACTAGCACACTACTAATTTCCTAATTAGTAAGCCATTGTCAATCGTAGCCGGGCACGATCTTCGACCATTGTCGTTATTAATCGGTGTTGTAAAATAACAAGTACGTATGCACATTATGTCCCAAATAATTGCACAGTATGTCCCAACCCTAGCAGTCTTCAACCCGACAAGATTCAACACGAATTCGTCATCTTCAATCCGACAAAAACCGAAATCGTCATCTAGAACGTCAGCGCAGTACGTCCCAAACATAGACGACAATTCAACCTGGATTTGCCATTTTCAACCTGACAAGAACCGAATTCATCTTCTGGTACATCTGCACAAAATGTTCCAAACCTAGTCGTCATCAATTGAAGTCGCAAAATAACAAGTACGTCTGCGTAATACATCCAAAATAATCATATAGTACGTCTCAACCGTAACCATCTTTAATTCGACAATATTCAACCCGAATAATCGCACAATACGTCCTAACCTTAGCGCGAGATCGATTAAAATTGTTGAAGAGATTGACTGAGATTGATGAAAATTGCTGAAGAGATCATACACTACGACCAACCATGATCGCACAGTAAATTGCTGAAGAGATAGCACAGCATATTCAACCAAGATCAACCGTAGAATAAATTGCACAATAGAATAAATTGTTGAAGAGATGGCATAGTACATCCAACCAAGATCAATGAAAATTGCTGAAGATAGGAAGAAGATGGTGGGAGGAAATGCAAGAAAATATGAAGAGAGGAAGAAGACAATGACAGAAAATGCAAGAAAATAAACGACAGAATCAGTGATTGAGATCTTTATTTCAAAAAAGTGAAAATAAAAGCCAATCAAATCTTCAAAAAAAAGACCAACAAAAGATTCGATTTTGAAAAATATTGTGAAGAAAAAACATGAGGTGCTACTTGATTGAAAAAAAAAAAAAAAAAAGAGTGGGGTACTCGACGAGAATTTTTTTTGTTAAGTGGTACCTCCGGCTAATTTTTTCTATAAATTTTCAATTTCTATATGACCTATGAAAATCCGGATACACTTTGCTGTGAGATTAGAAAGAGGGAGGGGGGGATGAACAGTCTCTCTTTCGAGCTTTATTGTCAAAGTAACTAGTGTTGTTCTGAGCTTACTACAGTAATGTGAAACTTTACGGTAGTAACGTTGGTTCCTTTTCCTTTATGGTTGGTTAAAGTTGATTAATAATAGAGTTAAAAGTAATGAAAACATTAAGGTAAAAACACAAAGGTTTTTGTGGTTAGGCAATATAGCTAAAATACAGATATATCCCTTACTCCCGTCTTTCCTTGATTATAAGTGTGATAAATCACGAGAATAATACTACGTGTGATTATTTTACGCTCACAATCAACCTGTCACATTACAACGTATAAATAACAATACAAACCAATTACAAGATCTTTCCTTCTTCTCAAAAGGACTCGAAACAGCCTCTTGAAATCGTCTGGGGGGGAATAGTCTCTCTTTCGATCTTTACTGTCAAACTAACAAAACTTAGTTAGACAATAATGTTGTTCTGAGCTTAGTAATGTGAAACCTTACTACAGTAACATTGGTTCCTTTAGTTTATGGTTGGTTGAAGTTGATTAGCATTAGGATTAAACCTAATGAAAGCAATAAAGTAAAAACACAAAGGATGTTATACTGATTAGACAATATAGTTAAAATACAGTTATCTCTCTTACTCCAGTCTTCCCTTGATTATCAGTATGATAAATCAAGAGGATAGCACTAAGTATAATTATTTTATGCTCATAATCAACCCGTCACTTTACAACGTGTAAATGACATTACGAATCGATTACAAGATCTTTTCTTCTCCTCAACAGAGTAAATGACATTACGAACCGATTACAAGATCTTTCATTCTCCTCAACAGAACTCAAAACAATCTCTTGAAATCATTTGTCTGACACTAGTGCTATTCAACTTTGTTTTCAATAGGTAGCTCAGATCCTTAGCTATGAGTTTCTTACATAGTTCACTTGATGTTTTACTGCACTTATGTTTCTTTTTAGAACAAAGGAGATTCAAAAATCCCACTTGAAAACTTGGGCATTGCCACTGTATTTATAACCAACCCCAAATTTCTAACTATTATTAAAGTCGTCTTTTCTTGAAACGTCACTTTCATGCCATCCTGAAACCATATTCATAGACCTGTGATCTTTGGTGTTGATGCAGAGAAGTACGCTGATACAGTACAAAAGATAACACGTGAACTTTGACTTCTTCTGAACCTTTCTATGGGACTCAGCTTTATTATCCCTCAGCCTTGTTGCAGTAACCTCACAGAAGCAATTCAGGATCAGCCTTTTCTTCATCTGGATCCTTCTGTTAAACTTGGCCTTACTGTACTTCAACCTTGCTGCCCTCTTCAACCAGAAACAATTCAAGATTAACCTTTCCTTGCTACAGAGACCCAAATATCTAAGCCTTATTGTCTCTTTACTCATGACCTCAATGCTGTCAGCCTTACGCATTCCTTTAAACCAGCCTCACTGCGTTTCTTCCTGAACCAGCCTTGCTGTATTCCTCTGAACTAGTCTTATTACGCACCCATTACAGACTCACTTTCCAAGCAGACAAGCCTCAGCCTTGGTACATACTGGGACATTCTAAGACTCGAGTTTACCCATCATTCAATTTTTATACAGCATGGGATTGACTCAACAACCTAAATTATTTAACACTATTATTTTATTTTAATTTTTCATTCCGTGCAGTGTGCACGAGAGAGTATTCTAGTATCAAATTATTCATAACACTCCTCCTTGGATGTTCATCCTTCAAAATACGCGTATGACCCACCTATTAAAAACCTTGTCAAGAAAACTCATTTGGACAAAAATTTCACAAAGAAAAAAAGAGTGTGTTGCGCATTAGTCTCCCTTGGAATGAGCAACACGAAAACTTTATCCTTGTGTAGCAATGTAGAGCTATCTGGGATCTCAAGGAGCTTACATCCTTCAATCTAGTCAAGATTACCTTTTTGATCATGTTAGAACTTTGATCATCTTCATGGACAACTTGAACCGATTGCTATGTGGATATCATAATTTCTACACATTACCTGCATCTCAAGTCATCCCATTAAATATTGTTACATTATGCTCATGCCTCATTAACAACCTCAACAAAAAAACACAATGAGAAAAACTGATTTGAGGAAAAGAGTGCAAGACATATGTTTTTAAGCATTGCACCAGCTGCCTCGTTAAAACTTTTCATCAGGAAAAACCCTCTAAGGATAAAAACCTCGACAAAGAAAAAAGGGTATAGTTCATCAAACTTTAACAGACTTACTCCCCTGATAAGGATAATATCATCTCAAATATAAAAATAAATAGAGGCTAAATAATAGTTCATGATTGTCACTAGAGCAATTTGATGGACTATCATTTCACCTTTCTCACGGTATAACACGTTAAGCATTATTCCGGTGAAATATACCATCAATCATTAATGTCCATCATGCTTGGACAATGTAACCCAAATGTGTGATTGAATCGGGACATCATAAACGAAAGATACTCGAACTTCAGATCGAGACATTCTTAATCCAAATCGTCTATTTTCAATTCCTCAATTAGGAATGACGAGCTTTCATAATATTGTCGTGTACATCCAAATAATTTGGATCATTACTCATTGCATGAGTATCTCAAATGACTGATACACAATAGTAACGTCCATTTAGAAAACTTTCATTCTGTCATTCTGATATAATAACATAACATTGTACTATCAACGAGAAAAACAATAATATCATATTCAATTGCGAGTTTCTATAAAAATCCATGGGCATCTATCTTCGCTTTATGTAAAGCCACCTCATTATGATGTGTTTTCCTACAAACATTTATCTATATTTGAATAGGATATAGTATCTTGTTGTTCGGACAACAGGTCTAAAAACACACATCTATATACGAGCTAATATTGTACCTTTAATGTTTTCTATGCTTATCTCAATCTTAGTGCTTCCAGCACTCATAATAATAAGTAATTTAGGCTTAAATATCTTATGAGACGCGGTTTAGAGAAAACAAATGAGTCATCATTGACAACATCAAATCATATCTATTTTATGTATAAATTGAACACATGTACCAAATCCTCACTATTTCCCATTACAAATGATTTGGTAGTTTCATATCCTGGGATTATAATATGAGGAGTAGCTGTATTCATCCAGGTTATCAATACATAACACATTGAGTGACTACAATATCAAGAACTTTTAATTTTGTAGACCACATGAATTAATTTCCATGTTTGCACCCAATATATACTCTCAAATGGATCTTGGCCTTTGTTGTGCTATCTCACCAAGATATAGCAATAATCACCCTAAATATATTTGGCAATCATTTGTCTAAAATTTGTAAGTTATACTCCTCTCGAACTTTGGGTTCAGTTTCCCTTGTACATGAGTCCATACAATTGGTTCTTCTTTTAGGAAACTTTTCGACATTCCGATCCATTAAGAACTCAAGTTCTCCCCCTAATATTGAGAAATATGTCTCACATAGTGATCATCTTGAGTTAGAGACCAATTATCCTTTTAAAACTCAATATCCACATTATAATGAAAAGAGTCTCAAACTCCACATAAATATTATGTCTATTTTTAAGCCCACTTTATGCATAGAGATGGTATAAAAATATATACGAATATATGATACAACCATAAATTTGTACATGGGAAAGCTCATGTTCACATCCATATACAAATGTGAGGGAGTCACATATCCACTTGAACGTTTCAAGAATAGGCTATTGGTTTTAATAGCACTGGGCTTCATATTACTCGACTTTCCTCATGAAATTGATATTTATAACCATTTACACGCTCACATAAATTTTCAATATGCCACCTAAAATGATCGTTAATATCCGTTTCATTGGTCATGCAATGGCCATCATGGACCTTATGCTTAATCTCATAAATTATGTCCAATATAAATCTTTGGGATTTGCTATGTATTGAGATATAATGGACTCATATATTGCAAAATAAAAATTATATCATATATTATTTTTGAATGTTCGTCAAAATTGTGTGGTTTAATATGTCACAGTCTGATGATCCATGTGCCTTTAGCACACGCATCGTATTATTCGTAGGGGGAGAAGAATAATTATTCCAAACTTTATCCCCATCAAATAGTGCGTCATATATGATCTTTACTATCATGTCAAATATAAAACGACCTAAGGGACGAATCCATGGTGTGATAGCCATCACACAAATTAATGTAAATGTTATGCATAAGGGCATTAATAAAATAGATACTTTTGAACCTTTTTCCTTTCCATGGAATTTATTAAGTCCTTTGAATCGCTATTCGTCGTCAAAACTTTATGACGTTTCCTCTTTGTAAATGCGGCTCTTATTTTCATAATGGCATGAAAACATATGAGTTAGGCATAATGCGTTGTTCCACTATCTCATTTATATGGAACATGCTTGTACTACTTCAGGAATATATATCTTTTCATCATCAATCTTTTCTGTATTCAAATAAACCGCTATTGATTGTTTAATATACATCAATGTCTCATCATACGGTTTATTTATTTTCATGATTTCAATTAGTTTGTTCTTGAAGCACTAATAAAGTTCCATCAAAAATCATATTTCTCGGAACACATTGTTGTACTACTTCGGGAGTATAATCTTATACACAATTATTTTTTCAACATATAAAATTGTTTGTGATCTTCAGGCCACAAAGTCTCATATTTTAGAGAAGTTCCCTTCCATGCGCTCTGTCAATGAATTAAATCCAAAAAAGGCGATTGGTGGCGCATCTCAATCCATTCAACCCTTATCTCAGGGAGGTATGTAACGTTTAATAATATAACAGTCTATAAGGACTGTTGTGATAATTATAATGAACTTAAAACTTCATAAGATGCATTCAGTACATACCTCAAGGGAGGATCACATTTTTTTTTATCATAATAGTCTCTCTTGAAATTTTTTTTATCATAAAGATTTACAAGATCCTCCTCAAAACATGAATAAATTTTACCACACATGGTTCTTACCAAGTCACGATGCCAACAACTTCTCAAAATAATCATGATAGATTAAGCACTCCTCGATCCTTTATATACTCAAGTTATGAACTTAATACTTAAGAAGTAAATCAAGAAGAGGGATTAAACTCATAATTAAAAAACACACTATCAAGAAGCTTCAAGATAGTAGGATTATAGAAGTTTACAAACTTACAACATATTGTAATCGTCAAATTAAAAGCAGATCCTTACCCATCAAGAGTTGCATGCATTTCCATTAGACTATGAACATGTTTAATTATCAAAGTATCAACCATCCTCACTGGTACTTTTCACGAAGTAGAGGCAACCTCAAGGGCATTTCGACTTCCTCAGATCTTGTGCATCATAGAAACAAATTGTGCTCGAAGTATATATGGTAGAGACAATGGTGCTGACAACATGTTGTGAAATTGATGATTAATACAAGAATATGATGAGAAAGCAATCGACATAGAACAATGTATTAAACTCCCTTTCATGGTACATGGTACATAAACTTGGTACACATGTATACATCATACAAGTTTGCAACACGTCTATTTATAGGCTCAAAGAAAACAGGAATTACAATCAAACATTGACTAAGAATATGAATAGATAGGAGTTACAAAAGGCCTAACTTTCATACATAATGATGTAGGTTACAAATAAACAAGATGAACATCCATATATTAAATTTTTATTTTTTTTTGTGTTTTTTTTGTTTTTTGAATTAAAATAAAATTTTTGTTTAAAAAAAAAAAAAAAAAAAAAAAAAAAAAACCTTCATCTCTATAACATCAAATCCACCTTCAATACTAAACATAAACACTAGAGCCATAAATTTAAATTATTTCATTTTCAACCCTATATGAATTACCACCATCTTCGAATTAAATTCAAATTAGAACACCCCAACACCAAAATAAACACTAAAATAAGATCCAAAAGAGAGAAATCCTACATCTTGTCATACACTTCAAAGCTAGCAAATAATAGAAATCGGGCTGGAGATGCTGAAGAAGAACGAAGAGGAAGGGAAAAACATTTTGGTGCTAACTTGTTGAAATCTGACAACAATGACGATCTTGACTGATATCCTAAAATAAAGGAATTTAGGATTCGCAGTGTTTCATATTGTAAATGAAGAAATTAGTGGAGTAAAATGTGTTTTGCAACATTTAGAGAAGTGAAGTATTGGTGAAATATAATTTGGGGATTTCCCCCCAATTTACAGCATAAAAAAACGAAAAAAAAACATGTAAAATATGTGAGATATATCAATCAAGTCTCGACACCAAATGACATCTAATAGTCCAAAACAGAACCAAGACAACACCTTTGATCAGACCCATGCTGGTTTTGTACCACCTGCACAAAGCTCATAGGAGCAATACATTTCACAGTCAATCGACTATATATTTGTCCATCGATATGCATTTATTCTTCTGCCATTCATTGGCTGCGAACGCAGAGAATCCAACTTCTTGTCCAATGCCTCGCAAATGAACATGGCTAAGAAAACAGCGCAGGACTATCTGATCAGGCGTTTACATACCAGTTACCAGAACAAGTGTTACAGACAACTCGAGGGAGACGGGAGGAATAAAGGGGGGGGCGGTATAAGACATCAACCCAAGCACATTATGACATATCGCAACCCAATTACTCACCCAGCGAGATTGCCATCGCTGCCCCATTGCTGGTAGTCGTTGACGAACTGCTGTATCCGTACGATCTTATAAAGTTCGATTTTCACATAACACAACAACAGCAGTCTTTTGAGTTGACTTGAGGTCGTGATGGCGATTGCTGGTGACTGTTATGCTTTGCTGCTGCTTGTCCTGTAGGTGGTGCACCTATGGTCGTGTCTTTGATTGAAGCTTGACTGCTCACACCATGGTAAGCGTTATTTGACGTGTTCTGCTCATCAAATGGGAGAACCCCTACTTGTCGCCGAGCAAGTATGTCATTGGCTGTTGCTGCTTGTCCTGTAGGCGGTGCACCTATAGACGTGTTTGTGGTCGAAGCTTGATTGCTCATGTGATGGTGAGGGTTATTTGACGTGTTACGCTCATCGAATTGGAGAACACTTTCTTGCTGTCGAGGATGTACGTCATTCGTTTTCATCATCCTGCTGCTAAGAGACTCTTGTGCTTCCCTTTGATTCCACAGCGGTGCAACTGTCCTCTCCATGTCAGTTTGCCCAGCTGGTTGGTTGATACTGCGTGGTACCTGCATCATGTGATTCGGGACCACAATGTAGCCAACAATTGTTCCACCTAGATCATTCCTCGGAGCGGCTTCTGTTCTGGACATGGTTCGTGGAAGACCAGCAAGTGGCCTATTCTGTGAAGACCCTGAAACAAGAGGCTCAGATGCCGAATCCATTTGAACAACGCTTTCAGCAGTACTGCTGACTTGCATAGGTTCTCTAGACGGTGTCCTACGCATACGAGGTACAGTGGGTTGGGCTGGTGCAGCGGGTGCAGGAGCAGGCTTATTACGTGGAGCTTGAATGACTTGGTTGATAGCATTTGCCTTTCTCTCTTGCTCAACGGCTTTCCCATGGAACCCGTTATCCGCTCTAAGCTGCACTCTAGCACCAACAGTAGGAGAGTAGGCTCTATCTCCACCATATGCTTCAGGAGCTTGTTGAATCCGTTCAACCGAGGGTGCTATGGCTTCGGCAGGTTGTGTGGGTCTAATATGTGGAGCATGTTGCTCAGCACTCGCCTTTCCTTCTTGCTCAACAGCTTTCCCATTGAACCTGTTATCCTCTGCTGTCTGTCCTTTACCACCTACCACAGGAGAATCGACTCCGTCTCCACCATATGATTCAGGAGCTCGTTGAATTCTTTCAGTCCAGGGTGCTGCGGCTCCGGTAGGTTGTGTGGTTTTAATCTGAGGAGCAAATTGATCCAACCCTTTGCCTGCCCAATAAGACATGATCTGACCCTTTTCAAGAGAAGTTTCTTCCCTTCTTGGAGGTTAACAGTCTTGCTAGTGTAGTTTGAGCGTTTCACCTGGTTAAATAATGTCACCACAAACGGAATCAAACACAAATCAAGAATAAAAAATTATTAACAAAAATGAGAATCAACGCCATGCTTCTCCTTCACCGCAAATGCTTGACCACTACTATGGAATCTATGCTTATTTTGGACCAAGCCATCGGAATCCGGGTTGACAGATGAGAAAAGAACATGTCGAAGCTTCGTCTTTCATTTATGTGCTATCATTATGTGTGAATTAGCTGAAACTTTTCTCCTTATAAGGAAAATCTGGTTCCCTTCAGGGAAAGAATATATCGAACAGCTAGATGGATGCCTTTCAAGTTAAACTTCGAACATTGAGTTTATTACGATCGGAATTATTTATTATAACACAAACAATAACAAGTGCATAAAATAAATGAGACAAAAATTTTACATGAAAACACTTGCGCGAGAAAATCACGGACGGTCACCGATGACTAGAAAATCCACTAGTCAAACGAGGAGATACAAAAGATTTACACCCAAAACACCCAGAACTTCACAAACGAGAGATAAAGAAGCTTAAGCTTCTTCTATCGCAAATCCCTCTAAGCTCTCACTAAATGTGTTTAAAGACCAAAACTAATATGAGTGTATTACTTCTCCTAATGCATCTGCCGATGATAACTTTGTAATCCCAAGCACACAATGTTATATAGGCTTAGTTTTCCAATTTACTTCCACTTGCTGCTTGCAAAGGTCACACGGCAATATCCCGCTTGTCACAACTTGTTTCACGCGGGGCATGTGGGAGAAGAATACACGTCTCATTGATTTGAGGCATCAACATCAATAAATCTTTATCTTGACTCAAATCAATTTCATTGTCGTCGATCAACCTCCACCTAGGCTTCAAACGAGTCTACCTGCCCTCCACTCCTAAGAGAGCTTTACTCAATGACGAAACTTTGACACAGGAACTAGTTTCGTCAACATATCTGCTGGATTATCTGCAGTACCAATCTTCATCATCTTGACATCCTTAACGTTCTGTACAAAATAATAATGGATGTCAATGTGCTTAGTCCTCTCATGATGCATTTGATCACGGGTCAAGTGAATGGCTGATGAATTGTCACAGCGAACCAATGTATTGTCTTACTTCAAACCTAAGTCAGAAGCCAAATTCCTCAGCCAAATTACTTCCTTCACAGCTGACGCAACAGCCATGAACTCTACCTCTGTAGCGCTCAAATCTACAGTATCCTGCAAGTTGTCTTCCAAGAAACTGGCACCATAAAAAGTGAATACATATTCTGTAAGTGACCTTTGACGATCCACATCTCCAGTGTAGTCTGTATCTGAGAACCCTACAACATCATCGCTGCCTCCACCTCGTCTTGCATCATAGACGAGGCTCAATCCCGATGAATCCTTAAGATACCTAAGGATCCACTTCACAACCTGCCAGTGACCTCTTCCAGGTCTGTTCATATAACGACTGATTACTGACACTGCCTGTGACAAAATTTGATCGAGTGCATACCATAGCGTACATCAGGGAACCAACTACACTTGCATAAGACACTAAGGCCATGCTCTTCACCTCATCCTCAGTCTTGGCGAGAGCTCTAGAGATAGCTTGAAGTGCACGGCCAAAGGGAGTAGAAACTGTCCTCCATGCCCAAGATCTTCTTTGCTGGATCGAGATCCTTCATATCGAACTCACTACTGAGTTGCGTCTTCAACCTGTCAATAGTCCCCTTGCCTCTACCAGCGATTAACATATCATCTACATAAAGCAAAAGATATACCTGACTCCCAACGGGTTGTTAATGATGATACACACACTGATCGTACGGGCTTCGTGTGTATCCAATGCTTGCCATAACGGTGTTAAATCTATGATATCATTGTTAAGGCTACTGTTTTAATCCGTATAATGATTTTTTCAAAAGACAGACTCGGTCTTTCATTCCTGACAATGAAACTGGTTGGCGCATATAGATCTCCTCTTCTAACTCGTCATGTAAGAATGTCGTCTTCACATCCATTTGCTCAAAATCAAGATCGAACTTAGCAACTAAAGGTAGAAGAACTCGAATAGAAATATGTCTGACTACAGGAGAAGAAACTTTAATATAGTCAATCCCTTCCCTTTGAGTGAAACTCTTACCCACCAATCTGGCTTTGAATCTCACATTGCCTCCATCACCTGCTTTCTTCTTTTTGAACACCCATTTACACCCTATGGTGCGCTTTCCCTTCGGCAAGTGAACTAGAGTCCAAGTGTTGTTCTTGTGAAGAGACTCCAGCTCCTCTTTCATAGCTACAGTTCACTGGGCATATTCCGAACTAGCGACAGACTCCCTGAATGACAAAGCCTCATTCTCAACTGCCTCGCTAACAATGTGTGCATATGCCATCAAATCTGAATAGGCCTATCAAATTGGGGTGTGATCTCTCGTCATTCTCTATCACGGCTAAGTTGATATTGCTGTAAAGTGGATCCCACCTAGATTGGATCTGATGCTAGTGGCTCCAGTCTTGGATCTTTTGCTTCTTGAATTGGCTGCAAAACATCAATAGGAATTATGGAATCTGAGGATTCCTCATCCTGATGCTCCACCTCAAATGTCGATCTCTCGACTACTCGTGTCTTCTCCACCTTTTGCTGAGTACTCCCCTGTTGCTCAGTTTTCTTGGCTAACATTGACTCCTCATCAAATATGACATCTCTACTGACGTTGATCCCAGGTGATGATGGATCAGTAGAGTACAATCTGTACCTTTTCACACCTAGTTGATATCGAAGAAAAATGGCCTTCTTGGCCCTTGGCTGCAACTTTCCTTTGCTGACATGATAATATGCAGTATAACCGAAAACACAAAGGTTAAATAATCAGTGGGCTTACCAGATCAAGCCTCATAAGGTGTCTTCATGGATAATGCTGAGAAGGGTGACTTGTTTACCAGATAACAGGCCATCATAACAGCTTCAGCCCAAAATCTCTCCTTCAACCAGGCCCCAATCAACATGCAGAACTCCAGAAATTGCTTATTCACGAACTCCATCCCGTTGTCGATTCGAAGTCTATTGATATGTCTGTCGGTCTGCGTCTCAATCAGCTTCAACCATTCCTTGAAGGTTTCAAATACCTCCGATTTTTCTTTCAAAATATATATCTAGACATAACGGAAATAATCATCGATAAAGGTCAAAAAATACTTTTTACCTTCCATCGAAGCATGCGGAAATGGCCCCCATAAATCTGAGTGTATGTAGTCGAGTGTCCTCTTCGTTCTATGCATCGCACCTCCAAACGACACTGTCTTCTTCTTGTCGAAAACACAGCCCTTGTAGAACCCGAGATTCTGTGTCTTCAATTCTCCAAGCAAGCCTACTGAACTCAGAACATCCATCCCTAGATTGGCCATATATCCAAGCCGCATATACCACAGTTTCATCTCAGAACTAACCTAATCATCACGGATGGACAATGAATTTGCAACAGCTGTAACTCCATCCTACGTCGCGCTGACCAAATAGTATAATCCAGTACGAGATTATGCCTTCATAGTTACCAGGCGGTTCTCCTTAACCTCCATGTCCCTATCCTGAGAACGATAGGAAAATCCTTCACGATCAAGGAAACCCAAAGAGATAAGATTCCGTTTCACAGCTGGAACATATCGAATTTCTTTCAATGTTCGCACAATATCATCCCACATCCATATACGAACATCTCCCACGCCAAGGATCTTACAGACAGCAATATTGCCCATAAGAACTACGTCGCCATTGGACTGAGCAAATGTAGCAAACCACTCCCGATGCGGGCAAATACGAAAGGTACAATCGAAATCCATCACCCACTCTAAAGTGGATGCTACCAAGAACTCCATGATCGATGTAAGAACGGTCGAGACTGTTTGGGTCTCAATTATACCAGCGATTAGGGCTTCCTCCGTCTTCTGCTTGTTCTTCAGTTTAGGACATTCGTTCCTCCAATGTCCCTTCTGATGACAATAATGGCAAGAGTCGGATTTCTTCTAGCTTTTACTCTTCGATCGACCTCTGACCTTATCTTGCTGTCTTCGATCCTGTCTTTCTCTGATAAATAGCGCATCATCATAGCTTGAGGGCCTGGACGATTCCGAGAGCTGGTGTCTCAGCTGGCTACTGGTCAAAGACGTTTTAACATCTTTCGGTGACAAAGAATCCCTACTATGGATCATAGTAATCATAAAGACCTTATAGCTGCTAGGGAGAGAACACACCAGAATGACCACCGCTTCTTCATCGTCGATGGTGACTCCAATATTTTTCAGACCAACAAAGATAGTCTGAAACTTCGTCAAGTGCTTTTTTAGTGAGGTAGTGGACTCCTTCATTTTGAGGAAATGAAAACGCTGCCTCATGTACAAACGAGAAGCAACAGATTTGCTCATATTTAAGCTGGATAGCTTATCCCAAAGAGCCTTAGCAGAGTTTTCCTCCCAGACGTTCCGAAAAACGTCATTAGAAAGACACAGCTGTAAAGCCATATGCGCCTTCTTATCCATCTTCGTCTTTCATTTCTGCCGGTAACTTATCAACCCCTTCCAAAACCTCTTCAATTCTTTCTTGAATTAATAATGCAACGACTTTCACTCTCCAAAATCCAAAATTGTTTGTGACATCGAATTTTTCCACATCAAATTTTATAGACGTAATCGCACTGAAAATTTTTCCGACAACACTATTTATACCGGATCATTGTTTTTCGGTGTAATGTTCATCGGAACACTGTGTAAATAGTGTCTCTGTCCGTACACTATTCACATCACTGTTTTCGCACTATTCATCCGATGGAAAAAAATTGTTTTTGTGGAAAAATACAAAAACAGATCCGCAAAAAAGTATAACTAAAATCGCTCGTTTCGAAGCCTATGTGGGGGAATCCGGTGTAGGAAACAAGGATTGAAACCAAGCTCTGATACCAGTTTGTTACGATGATGACTGTTTATTACAACACAAATAATAACAAATACGTAAAATCACTACAAAAGAACATCACTTTAACTACAGAAAAATATAGCTACGGACAAACTCCGTCGCAAAAACATATATGTTAGCGACGGATCCGTAGCAAAAATAACAAGAAAAATAATTGAATTTTTTTGCGACGGAAAGTCAAACCTGTCGCTAAATTTTATACCATTAGGGACGGAAACCCGTCGCTAAATGTTTTATAAAACAATCGAATTTTTTTAACGACAGAAATCTGTCGCTACAAACCATTAAAGAAATTTGCATTCACACGGTTAGCGACGAAATCCGTCGCTAAATAGTGAAAAATTTTTATAACAATATATATTAGCGACGGATTCCGTCACTATTGAATTTGAAGAATTGTACATCACAATATTTAGCGACGGATTCCGTCGTTAATGAATTTGAAAAAATATTTAGCGACGGAATCCGTCGCAAACATTATTTTCGATGTTGATTTATGAGTTATGTAACAAATTGTAAATATTTTTGGATATCGTAATAGTTGAAATGTTAGCTTATGATAAGACGTTCTATTGCATAAAATTTTAGTGAAAAAATAACGTATTGTTAAAAACTCTTAATAACATATATGTCGCACATGATATAAGATGTTATATACGTAATAAAACTTGAAACATATAAGATGTTGTACATGATATTGGTGTTAAATGTATCATGTATTATAAATGATGTCCTTATGAAATTAAATTGAAAATAATCATGAAAAAGAAGTCAACGATGTGAAAAAACATAAAAATGTTTTGAAAACCTACATTTTAGCAACGGATTCCGTTGCTAGCATAGATGCAAAAATGATGCAAGAATTTGCTAAGCCAAAAATTATCTAATTTTAGCGACGACTTCGATCGCTAAAAGTTCACAAGTGAATTTTTAATATTCAGCGACGGATTCCGTAGCTAATGTGTACAAAACCTAATTAACGACGGAATCCGTCGCTAAATTGTTTGTATATATCATAGCCCGTCACCTTCCTTTCCTCTTCCTTCATTCCTCTCTCTCTCCCCGACGCCGCCGCTGCTGCCGTTCCCGCCCACCGCTGTTGCCGTCGCCCGTCGTCGCCGCTGCCGTCGTCGCGGCTGCCACCATCCATCGCCGCTGCAACCGCCGCCTCAACCGCCATCCGTCGCCGCTGCTTTTATAGTTGAAGTTGAAGTTGAATTTTAAGATCAACTTAAATTTTAGTTGAAGTTGAATACTTTTAATTTATTAATTAGGTTTATAGGAGTTATATTGATTGTTTTATTTTGTATATTGTTTTAAACAGGATACGGCGCTGAAGAGGAAGGTCACATCTCCCGAGTTTTTCATTCAGCCTCACAAGAAGTCTGATGCTCCGGGAGTGGTGGAGACCACTCAAGCGGGGAAGTCCATCGCGGACATTTCCCTAGTAGACAAGCCTGCTTCGTAGCTTTGGGTAAGTCTATCTCTTGAGCCTTTGTTTAAAATTATTAATTCTGATCTTACTCGTTGGATAAAAGACTAACACTCATGTATTTTTTACAGGATTCATACTTTGAGCGACTCAGTCAAATGCCTGAGTCGCAGATGGATGAGTCGGTAGATCTCGAGGTTACGCAGACACAGTCTCAGGCCATGGCTGATCGAGTATTCCAAGAGGTGTCCCGCATCGACAAGGGGAGGGTCTACGGCATTGGCTCACATGCGAGCCAGATATATCCGCGGTCCGCCCTCAACGTTGTCTCTAGAGGTCGTTCTGCATCTAGCACCGGGATTCCAGATGATTACTTCCAGCTGAAGGAAGAAGTCCAGACCCTCCGTCAGAGTCAGGTGAGGATGGAGCAGCAGCTGGACATCCTCTTCAGGAGGGGTTAGATTCTTCCAACCCGTGCGGCACTCAAGTTACTCACACCTTCGCTTGAGCCTAGCCTACTCGTCACCCAAAGGTGATGTTTGTGAACGCTAAGAGAGTTTGGACTTGGAAACAAGCTTTGTATTGAGGACACTTGGGAGATTACAAGACTTTGAGCTTACAAGAATGTTTGGAATGACTTGGAAGAGATGAGATGAGATGCCTTGCCCAAAGGCCTCACCTCTATATATACACCTTCATTGAAGGGTTTAGACTTTGTGGTCTAGACTCTTCCATACTCTTCCTCCTAAGAACATACAAGAGCCTTCTAGGCTCTTCTCCTATGTACAAGAGTTTCCTAGAAAACTCTACTCAATTCTAGGGAATTCTAGAGAATTCCGGAGAACCCTAGAGTTCTCAAAAAAACTCTAGAAAAGTATGGAATTGTCTAGAGAACTCTAGGCAATTCCGCAACGCAAACCTTTCAATTTAACCCGTCCGTGGCATACTCCTCCACCTATGTCGCGAACGTCCTCGTCGTGACGCCTTCGCATGACTCGGTCCTTTCCTTGCGTCGTCAGGATGAGCCTTCAAGCATCCATCTTGCCGTCCTGGAGGGAGTTCCTTCCCGTGCTCCTTCGGCAAGACTTGAGAGATCTTCTTTGGCACCTCCTTTGCCATGTAAGGGATCTCTTCTTTTTCCAAGCGAGTGGGTTCCTCGCTTTTGCTTCCCTTAAAGAGTTGCATGGTTGCGACCTTCATCGCTTAAGCCTTCTTCGCTCGTCGCACCATTGGTACCATGCAAACTCCATCATCCTTCGCTATGTGTAAAACATTAGCGAAGGGGATTGGTATCGCCTTCACGTTCTTAATGAAATCGATGCACAACAACAAAGGATAGTCGCCCATGGGAACGACCGTGAGATCCACCGATCCCTTCTAATTTCCAAGGCGAAGCCGTACGTCACGGGCCACGCCATCGATTGGTTCGGCCTTTGAGTTCACTGCCTTGAGCATGCCTTGCTCCTTTGTCTCTCCCCGCGAGACAAAGTTATGAGGTTCCCCGGTATCGATCAAGGCATGAGTTGTGTACGATTCGATCACCGCATCGACGTACATCAACCCTTTGGATGAAGACGTCCCCTCCGTGGTCTTCACCACATTAAGAATCCTTGATGAAGACTTCTCCTCCGTGGTCTTCATCGTGTTAGGGATCCTCGATGAAGACTTCTCTTCCGTGGTCTTCATCGCATTGAGGATTCTTAATGATCCCATCTCTTGCACGGGTTCCTCCTCCACCTGAGCAACCATAGCCGAGAGAGCGTTCTTCTTTGAACATTCCCAAACAAAGTGAGGGCCATCGCATAAGAAGCACGTCACCTCTCCCTTGGACTTCCCCGTGTCCTTGGATGTGCTCTTCTTCCATCCTCTTCGCTCTTCCCTCTTCGAGTCGTTCCCATTAATTAAACTCGAAGTCGGCTTGATCCCTTCGTGGGTCTCTCCTCCACTTTTTTGGAGTCACTCCTCGACTCCCTGCCCCTTGGAGACTCGCTCCTCTTGAATTCGATGAAGGATTCCGCTGTGTCTATGGCTGCCGCAAGAGTTTTGACGCCGCATCGTTATAACTCTTTTTGTGCCCATGGTTGAAGTCCATCCTCGAAGTAGATGAGTATGTCTTCCTCGGACATGTCGTTGATTTGGAAGAGCAACTCCGTGAATTCCTTCACGTACTCCCGAATCGTGCCCGTATGCCTCAACTTCCGAAGTTGTCTCTTGGCTTCGTATTGGGCATTCTCCGGATAGAAGTGGAGTTTGAGATCCTTCTTGAAGTCATCCCACTTCTCCATGGTGAACGTTCCCGCTTGAACGTCACCGTAACGACGACGCCACCACATAGTCGCCGTGTCGGAGACAAACATGGCCGCGGTCTTGATCTTCTCCTCTTTATCTCTTATGCCCAAGAGATCGAAGTATCGCTCCATGTTGAAGAAGAAGGTGTCGACCTCCTTAACATCACGTTTTCCCAAAACGGCTTTGGCTTAGGGGGCTCGAACCGCGCCATCTTCCCAAAACTTGCACCTCCATTCGCTATGCCGCCTTGCATAGCGAAGTTGCTTCCCTCAAGACCCTCATCTCCTCTTGGAGAGTGGTCACCACCGCACGTACCTCATCTATTTGCGCTCGGAACTCCTTGCGAAGAGTGTCCAAGCATGAGTTGAGAGTACCTTGCAACACACCCTTGAGGCATTCCTCCCAAGCCTTTATAACATCGTTGCTAGGCACATCTTCCTCCAACCTTTCCGCCATCTTAGCCACGATCTCTTCCACCGGCGAGAGTCGTGACTCCATGTCCGCTTGAACATCCTTCGACTTTCCCCTTCCTTTGCGCATGGTTACGTTTGTGGTGTTCACCTCCTCGGCAACTCCATGCTCAACAATGCTTGAATCCGCCATCTCTCGAACGAACCTTTGCTCTTATACCACTTGTCATGGGGTTAGATTCTTGCAACCCGTGCGGCACTCAAGTTACTCACACCTTCCCTTGAGCTCAACCTACTCGTCACCCAAAGGTGATGTTTGTGAACGCTAAGAGAGTTTGGACTTAGAAACAAGCTTTGTATTGAGGACACTTGGGAGATTAGAAGGCTTTGAGCTTACAAGAATGTTTTGAATGACTTCGAAGAGATGAGATGAGATGCCTTGCCCAAAGGCTTCACCTCTATATATACACCTTCATTGAAGGGTTTAGACTTTGTGGTCTAGATTCTTTCATACTCTTCCTCCTAAGAACATACAAGAGCCTTCTAGGCTCTTCTCCTATGTACAAGAGTTCCCTAGAAAACTCTACTCAGTTCTAGGGAATTCTAGAGAATTTCGGAGAACCCTAGAGTTCTCAAGAAAACTCCAGAAAAGTATGGAATTGTCTAGAGAACTCTAGACAATTCCGCAATGCAAACCTTGCAATTTAACCCGTCCGTGAGGATGGGCGGGGATCCGTCCACCTGCCAGACTAAGGCCGGCCGACCATTTCCTTCATCAAGACCGCCTCTAAACGATGACTCCGGGGCTTCTGAGCAACGGGATTTTCGATTAGCTGGCCATTGACGGCTTTGTAAATACAAACAATTGATGTATTTTGTTTTTTTAGGATTATGTAAACTATGGATGCGATTTTTGAGACCTGTAGATGGTTTATGTATTTATTCAGGTTTTTGTGATTTCAATTTATTTATTTAATTAAAAATCAAAAATAGCTACGGATTTCCGTCGTTAAAATGACATACTTCTGGCGAAGGATTAGCTAAGGAATTCTGTAGCTAAAATAATCAAACTTAGCGATAGATTCCGCGGCTAAAAGGATATCAAATTAACGACGGATTCCGTCGCTAAAATGATATGGTTTCAGCGACGGAATCCGTCGCTAAGTTTGAATTATTTTAGCCACAGAATTCCGTCGCTAAATTTATATCCTTTTAGCGACGGTATCCGTCGTTAATATTATGCACCCCCGAAAATTTAAATTTGACGACGGAAAAGTCGATCCGTCGCTGATTTCGATCATTTTAGCGACGGATCCGTCGCTGAATTATGTTTTAGCGACGAGCTTTTTAGCGACGGACTATTGCCGTCGGGCGGTCACCGACGATTAGAAAATCCACTAGTCAAACGAGGAGATACAAAAGATTTACACCCAAAACACCGAGAACTCCACAAACGAGAGATAAAGAAGGTTAAAGCTTCTTCTATCGCAAATCCCTCTAAGCTCTCACTAGATATATTTAAAGACCAAAACTAATATGATTGTATTATTTCTCCAAATGCATCTGCCGATGATCACTTTGTAATCCCAAGCACACAAGTTATATAGGCTTAATTTTTCAATTTGTTTCCCCTTGCTGCTTGCAAAGGTCACACGGCAATATTCCACTTGTCACAACTTGCTTCACGCGGGGCATGTAGGAGAAGAATACACGCTTCATTGATTTGAAGCATTAACATCAACAGAGTTACAACAACTTGACACATCGATAGCATGGAACTATAGCAGAATCACATTATTCTGCTCATACTGGAGAAATGAAAAAGAAACAAGCTCCATTATCTGTGTCAAACTTCGACTTCGTCTTCCCTAATGGTCATCAAAGAATCAAGTTCTTTTCATGGACAGATGGAGCTAATAGGTCGGTGAAAAAAAGGAATGTAAATTGTAGATGCTTTCATCATTTCAAGGAAAAGGAACCAAAAAGTTAGGAACCCCGTGCTTAACAAAGCAAAGAACAAAGGCATGAGATTAAGGAGGAAAAAAAAAACCAGCAAAATGTCTGTGAAGTAAATGGACCACGCACTTGGTGCGCCGGAGCTGCCTTTGCAGATTAAGTGATTCATAACAGGCGGCAGACTTTTAAGTTCTCGCCAAAAGAGGCTTACACCTTGCCATCCTTCAAGGGGAACATTCCACATGTTACATCCAAGGAACGGTTCAGCTAGTCTCTTTGCGAATCCTACACAGGAAAGTATGTAGTCCCCCTGAAAAGGAACAAATTCAGGAGTTACATCGACAGTGGAATCACCACGCGATAATAAGATACTCTTTACTTTCTCACAAAGGCAACAGTCTGAGTCTTCGGAACTTTCCACCTGCATGAACTCATAGGTTTCAGATGCTTTCGGTTCAGATAATATTTGTGCCCCCAACAGTTGAATCTTAGGGTGAACATAAGTACGGCTTTTTGTTGAATTCAGCAATGCAAAGACCAAAGACAGAGTCACAGAATACTAAAATGTCCATGGGCAATATCGACCATGCACCTGATGTTGCAAGTAGCCTGCACAGGTAGTTTGACTGATACAGGCTCCTCGGAATTTCCAAGTTCACACATCTTTTCGCACCAATCCAGGCTTATACCTCCAACCATCGCTCAAGATGAGTTTATTCCCACTTCAGAAGTACAGGTTAATCACTTAATCCTAGCCCCATAGAGGAAAGCATGTACTGTAACTGAAGTGAAAAGGAATATGTTCATGTGTTTTATGATGTAGGGGACTTGTCAAAGGATAAGATTATACCCCTACTTTCTCACCAAGACAAACCCTTCAAATTTTCCACTCATATGAATTCAATGGCTTCAGATTGATTTTGCTTCAGATTACTTGGGTGCTACTGGCCTACTATAACTAGAATCTTAGGGTCAACTACCATTCTCCTATACTAGCAGAAATACTCCGCTTTGGATGGTTTAATCCATCATATTTATGTAGATAACCACACAGTCACACTAGTCAGAGTGACGGGCAAACCACATGAGACCTTCAAATTTCATTTCTGTAGGAGTCATTCAAGGTCTCTTTCCCTCTCAGTATCAGTTCCCTTCCGTTGTTACTGTAGTATAAAGCATCTTCACAGTTCCTTAAAAAATAAATAAATAAAAATTAAAGCATCTGTCACAATGAAATACACAATGTTCTAGTATTCGAACAACTACCAGAACCCGATGGCAGCAACCGCTTCAAAAGAATCATCCTTCTAAACATAAGATCTCGCTTATTAAGCAGATTAAAAAAAATGGTTTCTTTACTCGAGCGGTCCAAGACCGATTACCTTTTAATTGGTTTGATCGTTTATTAAGCAGATTATTGATTTTGAATAGTATAAATAAAAAATATTTTAAGGACGCGTAATTGGTGTTACAGCAATAGGAAAGTAACTGCTTTTGCATTTCACCCTCTACTTCCCGTGAACTATATTTTGGCTTTATATGAGTTGTATCAATTTTTTGGCTGTGCAGTTCACATGAAGCCAAAACGCAGTTCTCAGGAAGCAGTGGAATCCTTTATAGCACCAATGACTTTCCCATATTTTAATAAACATATTATATTAATACAAGTATCTCGATGAAGAACAAAGGTAGAAGAACTAAACATTCATGTTAGAAAAAGGATCGATGGTGTAGAAATAAAGAATAGCCAAAGATAGAGGAGTCGTCAAGTGCAGAAGCAAGAATTTCTCCAAGTTTTTCTTTTTTTCCCCAAATTAGGCTACATATTCTTTTTGTTTTTTCTTATTAATTTTCTTAAACCACATCTTTTGATTTTAGGTTAGCATAATAAATACTCCGATTAATAGGCTATTAATCACCAATTAAACAGGGACTGAAAGAAACATGAAGTAATCAACCGATTAATAAAGTGACCACTTAATATGAACGATTTTCCAATATTTACTCGTCATTCAACCGAAAACAATTAATCGGGATATTAATCATTGATTAATCCGTTCTTTACAACATTGCATGAAGTCAACAGCAGAGAGCCATACAGAAATATAAAGTAACGCTGTGTTGGTTGGTTACTACAATGTCGTTTGCCCACCTTCAAATGCTCCAGATAAGTCTATGAATTCGAAGTACATCATGATGATCGCCATGAAGATATAAGCTAATTTACAAGATCTCAAGCAGGGAAAACGAGCATGGCCGGCAAGGAGACTTCTTCACATGCAAACAATATTCGAACAGCTTTTCATTGTCAAGGGCAATGGAAGGGCGTCAATGTTAACCCGATCTGCTAGCTCATCCAATTTGCTTGTCCATCAGGTGAAACCGTGAAAGCAAAGAAGTGCATGCTCATTTCGTAACAGTTCACGGATCTTGGACCCAAATCCTCACCGTTCTATCATTGTCGAGGGCTGCAGAGGCAATCATGTTTCTTTTGGGATGGCAGGCAACACAGATAACAGTATCCATGTGACCGACAAGCTTCTGCAGCATGTTTCTTCCCTGAAGATCCCACAGGTAAATGCACTGGTCTTCCGATCCACTCACAATGTACTTCCCATTAGTCACAGAAAACGTCGCCATTATGCAGTAAACGTTGTTCACATGACCCTGATAGACTTTCACGAACTTGAAGTTATTTAAACTCCATAGCTTCTGCATACACAAGGAAACAAGTCAATCACCAAAGGCATGCATGAACAAACTGTAAAAAAAGACATCGTGATAACATTACCAAGAGTGAATCTACAAATTATGAAACACTAACATCACAACAGATGAAAGAAGATGCTTTAAAATATTGATGAATCAAAAGCTGCCTACACATCATCTCCTGTAACTAGTCAGCACCCCCCCTCTACACTACCATTGCGAATCAACCAAAAAGGATGTAATAGGAAATTCAAAAGATAAAATGGAATAGGCCAAAGCATAGTAATACTCCATCCGTAGTCTCTCGACTCTCAAGTACAGATAGGTATATAAGCTCTGATCCTCAATGAGGACAGCAAAATGCTTATTCATCCCAAACTAAATAAACACAACACAGATACTGTTCCACATCTACTAGTATTTCTGTGGAACACCGAGGGGAAACTATCCCAGCTTGCCCCTCATCAGATCATATTTCTGTAGTTATCTATTTCAATGCGATGAATGGTTTGAATTTTGTCTTCAGCTTGGCGGATTGATACCGAAATAGAAGACTTTGCAGCCAAGCCAACACGATCAACATCTTTCCCATTTGAAATCAACAGATAAAAAGAACCCAAACAAGTAGCATCAATCAAGTAAAGTCCTCATCAAACATTATGCAGAAATCAAAATGCATGAGTGGCTTCCCAAGAACACAACCGAAGCAATCTAAACAAATGAAAGTTGAAGTTCTCCACAACAATACAAGGTCATAAATTGAATGAATGAATGTGGAGCATATGACTACTAAAAGCAACAAACATCTCTTCAATCACCCAAATCAGATACGCTAGCTAAAGCCCTAGCATTGTAAAATGGGGATATTACTTGGAACTGGTCTTCGCAGCTTAGACACATTGCATTGCAGTGCTTATAGCTTGCAGCTGAAGATCTCACTTAAGAACCAAGTGGAGTCCACTTATGGGCACTTTACAGATTTCCTAACCTTGTACCGATTGCCATTCTCTCAGTCGATTTGATCCCGAAATAATGAGTAAGCTACGCTGAGCCTATCTATATCACTTATCTCATACAATCTCTTTCCAATACGAAGAACCCTATGTGCCATGCTGATTGCTGACCATACCAATTGTATAAAATTGTCTGAACTTTTCATCAAGGATCTCAATTAAATATTAACCACTATATGTTTCCCAACAAACCTATGATACAAGAAATGTTAAGAGGCCCTGATAACTAGAAACAATAGAAATAACGCCATAACTCCAACCCAGGTGAAGAGACAAATTGTACACAGCAGTAGCACTATTCACAAACAACACAGTAAAACCGAGATACAAAACCAGAGCACTCACAAGAGTATCATCCAAGGTCCCGACGAGAATAAACTTCCCGTTCGGCGAGAACTTGGCAAACGAAACCGGAACCCCGCCGCTCCTCCCCTCAATCAACACCCTCTCACACTCCCCACTCTCCAAACCCCAAACCTTACACGCCCCGTCTCTCCCGCCACTCACAATCCTCCCTCCATCCCGATCGACACTAACCGCAGTTACCGGCATCGCGTGCCCCGTGATCACATGAACAACCCTCCCATTCACCGCGTCCCAAACCCTAACCGTCTCGTCGAAGGACCCGGTCACGATCCGATCCCCCCTGGGATTAAACGTGACGCAAAAGACGTAATCATTATGGCCGCGGAGGACCTTGACGCAGTCGCCGGTGACGGTGTCCCAGATGCGGGCGGTGCGGTCGTCGGAGGCGGAGGCGATGTAGTGGGATTGGGAGGAGAAGGAGAGGTCGGAGATGCCGGCAGTGTGACCCATTAGGGTTAGGGTTAGGGTTAGGGTTTGGGTTGAGAAGAGGGTTAGGGTTCGGTCGAGGGAGGCAGTGGCGAGTAAGGTTCCGTCTGGGGAGAATTTGGCGACGGAGACTGCCGCGGTGTGGTGGGTGAGGGTTGAGTAGTGGCGGTATGGGTTGAAGAGTGGTGATTGGGTGGCGGTGGTGGTGGAGGAGGACATCGCCGGAGGGGAGAATGGTGGCGGCGGTTTGGGCTTGGAGAGAACGATTTTGAGAAATGTATTTTATGAGATAGTTATTTTTAATGTCAAAATAAATGACGAAGATTAATACAATTTTTTTGTAAGAAAGATTAATGCAACTTAATCCCACAACTATAATATGCAACTTATTTGTGAAAATCACGTTTAATAATGTGAAAATTCTTTTGAAATATCAATTTGAAAATTTATTTTCAAATCGATATCATTAATGAAACTTATTTCTCATAAGTTATCAATTTTATAATGAAATATCAAATCTTTCCTTTTATGCTATTGTTCTTATTTTCCAAGCTTTTCTTTTTTGCTTTTCTCTTTTTAGTCTGTCATCATAGATTCTCCTTTATTAATTTTCGATCATCGTGGAATTCCATCATTATCATCATCTTCGAACATCATCATCCTTCATCGATTCATTAGATTTGCATTAGATCTGCACGCAGACTGTCCCTCTTTAGTTGTGTTGCATGTGAATTGTTCGATTGTCTTTTTTGAAGTCTATTTGATCTCGTTGATGGCTGTGATGGCGATGTAAAGGATGATAGTGTTACTTATCCAATTAGTGTTATGATGCGTTCAAGCATTGAAGATCTATCGATGAGGATATGCAGTGTTCGTGAAAATATTAGTATAGGTGAGATTTGTATGTTGTATTCGATTCCTTCTCATGATCGATGTGTTTTGATGAATCAGGAAGAATTGGATTCATTATTCTTTTTTGTTGAAACTTATATGTTGAAAATGGTCGATGTATTTGTTAAGATCAATTAGGCGTTATCTTCAAATTCAGCTGTACCTTCATCGCGTCATGTTAATGCTGATGTTGATGATGATAACTTGGTTAGATGTATCGAAGATATTGTTAGGAAAATAATGACAGATGCATCCCTAAGCAATTGGGATCCAACTCAGAAAGTAGTACTCCTAGGCCTTAAAGTAGTACGACTGAGCAATTCTGAGCAAATTGATGATGCTTTTGAAGCTCTTGATAATAAGGGTTCTTTTAAACCTTTTTGTGAGGATTCTTCTCATTGCGAAGGTTCCGTGGACAAGGGTAAATGTTTGCTTGAAAGCAAGTGGTCGTTGTATCTTGATGATGTCACATAGTGTTTTTTTAGAGGTGTGAATGATTTTCATGATTGCCTTGCGAAATATGCAAAGGAGATTGACTTTGAGTATGTTTTAAAGAAGAACAGGAAGGAAAAAGTTTTGGCGCATTGCATGCATGAATGACGATGTGGATGGCATATAAAGGATTCGACTTCCCTTTCTACTGGTTGCTTTTATATTAGGAAGTTTAATCGTATTCATACATGCGGTCAAATCTTCTTCTCTGATCGTGACATGAGGGGGCAGAGTTCTAAATGCACAGCCAAGTTAATTGTTGATTTGGTTCGAGATAATGACAAGATGAATCCTATTTGTATCGTTCAACATTTTTATCAAGATTTATGGTTTGTAAATTACATATAAGAAGCCTTGGTTGGATTTCGACAAGGCAAATTCGTTGTTATATGGAGATTCATTCGAGTCATTTGGCATATTAAGGCCTTATGTTGACATTGCATTAAAGACAAATCTAAGAAGCCGCATAACACTCAGTTTGAATGAGTCTCTGCAGCGTCTTTATGGTCTTTTTTGTCTGATTTCATGCTTCGATCGAGGGTTTCAATCATTGTCGTCTGATGTTATTTTCGGATAGTACTTTGCGAAAAGGCCAATTTTGCGGAGTATTATTTTTTTCCATGACGAAGAATGGCAACCAAGGTGAGCGTCTAAATCTCTTTACACTTAGGCATATTAGTAGCCTAATCATTCTAGGCATTCTAGCACGCCTAATCATTCTAGGCGTATTAGTTGAATCTGATATGATTTTGAAATTGGATTCTTATCAGCTTTATTTCATTTTATTCTTGTAGGTTCATATCCTTTGTCTTTTGTTGTTGTTGATTTGGAGACGCAAGAAAGTTGGCATTGGTTCTTGATTGAGTTACATAAGGTGATTCCCACATATCATCAAATAAACTTTATTTCTGATCGGAATTCTGGACTGGTGGATGCACTCCCCAGGGTGTTTTCGAATAACAGCCATTTTTTCTGTTTTTTTCATCTTTCAAAAAATCTAGTGTGAAGTTCGGAGGTGGTGCATTGACAACGAACTTAGGGAGCGAATTAGTGAAGAATGTGCAAATTAGTGAAGAACTTAGGTAGTGTGAACTACCTATTCAAAGAATGTGCAAAGACTCCATCGTAAATGGATTTCTATAGAAAACTTGATGTCCTTAAAAAAGAAAAAAAAAAGGAAGACAAAATAGTGAAGAATTTCCTTGAGTCTTCATCTTTCGACAGTTGGATGAATGCTTTTGATAGGGGATGCTGGTGAATTCATGTTGAATGCGGTTAAGTCTTCCAATGCATGACTATCGGATGTGTGAGATCTCTCAATCACGTAAATGGTTAATCGTATTCGTTTGAAACTCATGGAATGATTTTTCAAGCATAGGGCTGAGGAGGAAAAATGGAATGATGTTGTTTGCCCTATTATGCTAAATAAATTAAATGTTCTTATGACCGAACATTAAACGATAAGAAGGGGCACTGATTTTGTTTTTGAGGTTTTGTCGGATCCATATGCTTTTGTTGATATTCAAAAGAAGATGTGTTCGTGTTACGCTTGGCAGCTTACTGGTTTCCCCGTGCATTCATACGGCTTATCCATCGCAACATATTCCATTCCTATGGATAAGATGGTGGACCAGTATTTTCATGTGGATAGCTACTGTATGAGCTATCTGTTGCCTATTAACCCTATCCCTTCTTCTCAGGTGACGGAAAAACGGATGGTTACAATGGAGGATGAGGTTGTTCTGTCTTCAATTAGCAGGCAACCCGAAAGGCCAAGAAAAGGGAGGATCAGATCGAGCGAAAAGATAGTCCGAAGGATCAGGTGTTCACGGTGTTTGAAGTTCGATAATAACAACAAGAAAACATGTCAGGAAGCGTAGCGCTGAGTAATGGTTTCCAGAGTAGGCGTACTAGTATCTTGATGAGACGTACTAGATGTGATTCTATAATAGGACATACTACTTATTAATGTAGCGTACTAGTTGACTTTTTACTTTTCTTTTGCTTTGTTTTTCATTAGACGTACTACTTGTTTATTAGGCATATTAGTTTAATTTTGACTTGCTGTTTTTCGTTGTCATTGTAGGCAATATGCTTTGTTTTCATTAGGCGTACTAATAAGCTGTTTAGACGTACTACTTTGAATATGTAATTGGTCGTTTTAGTTTGCATTCGAGTATACTACCTGTTTACTTTACTGCGTTTTCAACATTTCCAAAAACCTTTATGCATTCCAAAACATTTTATAACCAAGTCATTTTCCTACAGAAATATACTTATGTATTGTTTGTTACATCAACAAAGCAAAATACGCATCAATCAGTTTTTTTGCTAATTGTTCTTTGTAGGCATCTTGAACTCGTGATCCCAGATGAATGTGTTGACCAAGTGCGCTCTAAACTTTTGGACTTCAAGCAGCGTCATCTTCTTCTTCATGAGCTTTTCCTAATCGATGATTTGTTCTATTAGCTTCAAGACCATAATTTCACAGTTCACGCCCCCTATCTATTGTTGTGTGCTTAATTTGTGAAGCTGGATGAGGGGTCAGAGGAATCATTAGAGGCTGTAGATAAGGTTAAGGTTTCAATAAGGTTGGATCGTGCTTTTAATCGAATCTACAACTGTAATCGAATCATGCTTTTTAAATGTATTACAAAAAATAATGCTATTTAAAAATATGAATAATATAACGAATATGTAACGTTAAACATAACGTTATAACGGTGTAACGTAAGTGTTTAACAAACGTACGTATTAAATATAACGTACATGCGATATTATAACATAACGTTATAACGTTATAATACACGTATTTGAGCTAATAAAATGCAGTCCCAGAAACATTCAAAATTTACAACGAAACAAATGTCATTAAGTTAGAAATAATTTTGCCAATTTACAAGCATATTTTTACATAAAATATTAAAACGAAATATGGATAAAAATAGACTGACAATAATCAAACGAGGGAGAAAATTGAAAATATTCAAACTCCCTCCCACCAAATCTCCTTCCCTTGTTCACGACATACGCTCTGTTGAAAATCTCCACGCACGTCTCGCCCATGAATTCCGTGCACGACTCCATCACCTCAGCCTCTCCATCACCAGGTCACTCAGCATTCATCCCTTTCTCTCTGTCTTCATCCACTACTGCAAACCAAACCAGGCAGCAAACACGGCCAAACCATCACAGCTCAGTCGCCATTGAACAATCAAACGCCATCCTCACCATGATCATCACCCCGCACAGAAGCGAAGACCACACATGAAACGCCTCACCACCTCGTCATCAACTCTCAAGCGCCATCACCATCATCTCCAAGCAAAAATAGCAGCGGAGACGGGCAACAAGTGACCAAACGAGCCGAGGAAAAACAAACAGTCAAGGTAACCAAACCCGACATCGTGTCCTATCTTCATTCATGAATTTGACGCTGTTCGTGCACCTCTGGGATCTTGTTTTTGCTAAAATGGAACCAGATATAGCGTTTTATATGTCGTAGAATTGATGCGTGAAGGATTTTCGTAGGTGTTCGATGAAATGCTAGGGATTCTGACGAACCAGCACCGTCGCGCCCACGATGGGCATGGTCGCGCCTGCGACCCAACAAAATTCTCCAATTTCTGGAATTTAAGCAGTCGCACCCGCGACTGGACCAGGTCGCGCCCGCGACTGGACCAGGTCGCGCCCACGACTCTGGTCACGCCCGTGACTGGTCCAGGTCGCGCCCGCGAAGGGGCTCTGTCCTGAAGACAGAACGTCCTAATGCGTCAAACATCATATGTTTTTTTTTCTAACGAGGGCGCTAGTTCGTAATGGGACCCCCATTCTTTGTGAGTGTAACGCACATTTGTCATGAAGGATTAATCTAAACGTGTATATGTGATACATGAACCTTGTGTATAGAAAATGGATATTAAATATGCATGTATGAACAATGCATGTCTAAGAAAGCATTGAAATGAGTTTGGGATTTACACTACGAATAAATGAAATGCAAACCAGCGATGAACACCTAATCAAATATGAAGATTGAACACTCTACATGGTGCATGAATGGTCAAGTCATCTGTCGTACTCCTCTGAAAATGTATTGGAGGCTGTAGCTTATACTGTCGTGATCTCATCTACTGGAACAATTGCGAAGAAGGTCGAACATGATGTTCTTTCTTGAAAATATTTATCGAATGTTAAGTAAAACCCATCAAGACTAAACTCTAGCCAATCTTCTTGAGTCATCATCACGGGTGAATTGAAGTAGCTATGGAGCGTTAGGTAGCCCCCATCCTCTTAGCATGCATGCAGCGGCTTCAACATCGGACGTGGCACGACCACTGGTTACTCTCTGCAGGGAGGCCTAAATCTATCCCAACAAGGGGCAAATAGAGCCCGTTAGAAGCGTACTTTATCCACTAAAGTGTAAGGAAATGTAAAATCTTGGCACGTACGCATCGTATCGATGGATTCTTGTAGTCCGGTCGACGATTGACGAGTCTTGAACTCAGAGTCTGTCTATTGAAACTCTTGAGTCATGGGTCCATGCTAACAAAAACAAAGCATAAGGAACGTGAAATCATACAAATACTCACACGTAGTATGGCATACCTATTTTTTCTAAAAGTATAAATATTTTACTGGTATTCATCGATTCGTCATAGTCGGGGGACTACCGTGCAAATGTGAGGCATATACTCTAGGTTACTGAGTTTCATACTCATAGGTTATACATTCTGTTTGCAGGTGAGATACCAGACGATCAGTGAGGGCGTTAGTCGCCTTATGTATTTTGGGAGATATTGTGATGAAACCTATAGTCATTTTGAATATGTAATAAATGCCATGTACTAATCATGTCGCCAAACTACGTAATTAAATAACTTCTGCACTACTGATGTAAAATGATTTATAATAGCTGAGCAGGTTGAATTGAAACATCATAGGTATTTTCCTTGACTCTTGATACCTCTAGACCTATTTGGTTTGATTTGGTTTGTCATGAACCGGGTTCGTGACGACATAACGCCACGTGTCCTATCAGCGGAGCTCGAAGCATTACAAAAACTTGGCAACTTTCTTCTTCTCCTCCGCTAACTCCCTCTTCAAACGGGCACAGGTTGCACAATATGTCATAACATCCATGGGATCAGTCTCATCCTCTCCAGTACTCTTGCTCTTTCTCACCCATTCTCCATTAACTAGCTTCAACTTCAGAGAGTCCAGCCAAGCAACCTTCTAGTAGTCAACCTTTCTCACCTTTCTGTTGTCCTTAACCTTATTTGGCATCACTTTCACTTCATCAAATATCTTGATCGGCCAGATGCCATATGGTAGGTTATAGTTGTTGTGCTCTTGTGCATAGACCATGTGATAGATCAAGGTTGGGATATTGATCTGCCAGCCTCTGTGAATGTACTCCATTAAGGCCATGTCCAACTTCAGCACTTCATGCTTCTTAAAGTCTCTAGGCATAATCACCCTCACAACTAAATTGTGAATCACCCTATCTTTCATATTCATCTTATTAATCTGCACGTTCTTAACTCTGGGAACGATTTCATCTTGTGTGAATCTCCTCATAATCCCAGCCTTTCGACATCTTCAATCTTTGGCCATGCAAACTTGACATAATCATCAAAACCAACATTAGACATTTCAAGAATACCTGCTATGATCTCAGATACCAGCTTCACAGTCCTTCCATTTATCATGCTTCTTATGATTAGCTTTGTCATCCTCTTCTTGTCCATTTTCTCTACCACAAGGTTGTGATAGAATTCCTTCACGGCCATGGAATGATAATACCCCTTCAACGAAAAGGCAAACATCCAGCCTTGAGCATTAATCAGTTCAGCCATCTAGTCAAGACCATTTGCCATCATCTTATAAATGACAGAGTTTACAACAAAATAGTCTAGAGGAAAGAGGGGTGAATAGGCTATCTAAAAATTCTTGGTAGTTTAATGCAGTCTGGTCTTAACTTGTATGCACTTCTACTTGCCCTCTCATCAAAATGAAAGTTAGGAGTCTAGTCTTGTAGTACTAATGGTCTAGAGTTGATGAATGAACTCCCCCTTCTCATCTTCTTCAAATCATCGTTGTTAGCAAATCTAAATAAGAAATATCCCTTCTTATGTAGTAATACCTTAGAGTCACAATATGTTTTCAATGAGCACCAACAAAGAACGCCATAAGACGGAAAGAAAGTTTCTCCCCCACCACATATCCAATCATGGCATTGCTCCAGTAGTTCCTCTCATCCACAACATATTCCAATGAGATGTTCAGTTGATTTTCATCCTTGATCCGAACAAAATCCAGTCTCAACCCATTATCCACATTATGATTCCCGATATTCCTATTATCCTGATCAGCATCACCATATTTCACTGCATTCAAGTAAGGGGAGACTGGATCTTCTTAGGCCTACCTCACGACACTCACCACACTCTAGATCTTCCACATTCCATTCATAGTCTCCTTTGAAAAATTATCATTTGTCTTCTTTGAAGCAATCTCTTCCATCACAGTATCACCATTACCCTCTTGACGGTATGGTGCCAAACCTAGTTTCAACCTCGTCTCAAACTCAACTATCGTTATACTTTTCTCTAAACTCGCTTCACTCATCTTGATCTTTCTCTGTTGTCATTTCTTCTTCAAGTTTGAATTTGGAGTACCACCATCAGACTTCGATGGTGGAGATCAGATCTTCTTAGGCTTACCTCGATTTTCTATCGTTTGGTAAGTGCCGTTGCGAAACCCTATCCCCAGTCATTGAAGACACTCTCCCTAACCCTTCAAACCACCTTGTGTTACACATGCATTATAAGACTTTTTTTTTCTCATTTTTCTTACATTAAGGTAATATGATGACCAACAACGTATTGATTGTTGTTCAAATTATTGGATCTCAAATGTCCTGACTGTTATACTACAAGAATGAAGGCATTTTTTCGATGGATCAATTAATGCCGTCGAAAATTTTGCGACGGCATTATTCTTTTCCGTCGCAAATCCGTCAAAAACACTGCTTTTCGTTTTGCCGTCACTAAACAGCTGGTTCCTTGTAGTATTATGGTAGGATTTATCAACATCAACACTCTTTTTTGTAGCATTAGCACTCTTTCTAGAACATACCATGATCCTCAAAAAAACATACCATAATCTTCAATAGAATTACAAATATATAGTTTTAATACAAATCAAGAACACACAATGATCCTACAAAGAACCTGACCAAGTGCTTTTGAGAGAATGGAGTGTGGCTTTCAAGAAAAATTAAGGACAAGGTTTGCCGTTTGCGATATGAGGAAAGTCCTGTTCCTTGGAATCACTAAGCATAAATATGAAGAGCTTCATGGCAAGGTGATGAATTTGCTAGGGTGAGGAGAGACATGTAACTAAGTCAAAGAAGTTTCCACGCACTACAAAAAAATAAGGTAATTTGCAATCAAACGGTCGCAAAAAGAAGAAAGTGGTCACAAAATAAAATTAGCGATCAAAAAGGAGTTGGTAATAATTCAGTGATTAAATTGGTCGCAAAAGGAAGTAGGTCGCAAATAACCCAGACCAGATTTGTTTTTCCACATCTCACCTTTCTCTCCTAAAAAATTACCTTGAATAGTTTTCATGAACCATCGTTTCCGGAATCAACCTCAACACCCTCTTATCAGCGGAATCAACCCAAACCACTCTCCTCTCACTAGAATCAACCTCGTCTCTGCCTGGACCACCTCATCCACTCGTGACAACCTACTCTTGCGAAAGCCTTCTTCCCTTGTCTTTTTCCCTCGTTGGAATCAACAAGGAGACTATCTCCTTCCCTAGTCAAAATCAGCAGCCGCTAACAAGAGGGTCTTCGGGAGAGCATCAAGCATCTCCAATTTTAACTCCCCTTTATTATTCAAAACCCTAACAGTGCAATGTATAATTTCTTTAATCCAACCCTTTGATTGATTCGATTTAATTAATTTAGTTAACAATTTGGTTTGATTATGTACTTGGTTTGATAAATTTGGTTTGATTTATTGAATTGAGTTGGTTGATGAATTGTGTCATTTCGAAGGAATCAAAAATGTGTCTCGATTCCGGGGTTTGAATTGCAAAGTGGATGTGATTTTAGGAAGAAATGGTTTAGATGATGATTTGAATGAGTTATGAATTGATTGAGTTATTATTGCACATTTATTGTGAAACAGTTTGGATGGAAGAATTTGTAAGAATTAGTTTAAACTTGTTTGGTCGGTCGAGTTACTGGTTGCTTAAAGCCTAAAATTATGAAATAGTGACGCTTATGTAGTGATGACGAAATTAGTTTAAACGCTTATCTAGTTACATGAAATGTCTACAGAAAAAAATAGGGTTTTAATAACATTGTAATATTTGAGTGTATCTAACATCCTTTTGATATTAATTGAAAAATAGTTATGATCGCTTTTTGTTGATCTTGTGTAAAAAATGATGGATACGGATTTATCATGGATGTATGATAGATTTTGGATGTATGAAGGACTTGTTGATGGGTTTTTTAGTGAGAAGTATGTTCAAAATGTCGACAAATCTATGAACTTTGCACCTCAATATTAACCGTTCAACTATATTGGATACTTGAAGCGTCCATGTGTGAAGTACAAAAATAAGGACTATCAGTTAGTCAATGTCGTTAAGATGTACTTGTATCGATCTGATATAATGCCAGAATACTCAAGAATGATAGGGGTGAATCTGTATGAGAACTTGATCGCGGATGGTTTATAGGCTACCAAGTTCGAGAATATGGTAGAAAAGATGAATGATTTTAAGGATAATTTATCGTCTGTCTCTAGAGACTTCTTTGATATGTTGAATGCAGAATGGGAACAGTTGTATCCCAGGTGCAAACTCTCTCATTGGAGGCCGCATCGATGTTGTTGATCATTAAATATGAGTACGACATGCCTCACACACGGATGCCGTTGTATTTTTGTCGAAAGATCTTTTTTCTGGAGATAATGTGATGACGAACACGTTATACTAGACTAACAGGCTGATGAGGGGCATTCAATTTCCTATATAAGTGTCTGTCCTAATGGCTACATGTTTTTGTTGGAAGGGGGATGCTAACTTGGAGTCAAGTTCTGTTTGCAGGGCATCTAGATACAAGGAAAACCTACGTGGCTAGAAGCATGTTGTTGATAAAGTATTGAGATATTTTCCATTTACTCTGAGGCTTCAACATTTGTATGTAGCCAAGAATGATGCTGAGGTGATGTCTTGGCAATCCAACAAGTACAGGGTTGAAGATTTGATGTTGTATCCCTTAGATGGTGAAGCATGGAAGCATCTGGATAGAGAGTTCCCTTGGTTCTTTGTAGAACTTAGAAATATTCGTTTGGGATTATGCACTGTTGGATTTGCTCCTTTTGATAAGTCTAGATCCGAGCACTTGTGTTGGCCTATAATATTAACTCCGTACTATCTTTCTTTGGGAATGTGCGTGAAGACTGAGTGCATGATGTTGTCCATGATCATTTTTGGGCCAAAAAGTCCCAAAAGAAATCTAAATTTATACTTGCGGCCTTTGAATGATGAGTTAACATATATGTAGAGTTTTGATGAGGCTACATATGATGTTCATCCGGGTTAGACACTTCAAATGAGGACAACATTATTGTGCTTCGTCAATGATTTTTCTTCTTATGGAATGTTATCAGGATGGAGCATAGCTCGAAGATTAGCATGTCCTTATTGTATGGAACATACCAAGTCCTTCTCTTTGAAGAATGGTGGAAAGTAGTCACGGTTCATTTGTCATCGTTGGTTTTCACCTTACGATCATCCTTTTCGAACAAACAAAAGTGGGTTTTACAAATATTGGAGTGATTATGAAGACTTTGTCTCTATGTATGATGGGGATGAGATACGTGATCGTATCTTTTCGACAGAGCATAATGATTTCCATGTCTCTTAGAATTAGAGGAAGTAGAGCGGTTTTTGGAACCTTCCACATTGGAGAAAATTTCTAATCGGGCATAAACTTGATGTCATGCATAATAAGAAAAATATATTTGATGATTTGTTTGACATAGTGATGGATGTGAATGGAAAAATGAATGACACAACTACAGCAAGGAAAGACATCAAACTGTATTGTAAGCATCTGAAGTTATATTTGAAGAAGTTGAGAAATTGACGAGGTGTCAACGATCTTGCCTGAACCTCCTTATGTTTTGAGAAAGGGGGCAAGAAAGGTGTTGTGGTAATGGATCAAGAAGCTGAAGTTTGTTGATGGATATGCATCCAATCTGAGATATTATGTTCGTGAAAAAGAATGGTGTCTGAAGGGACGAAAGAGTCATGGTTGTTATGTATTATGTAGAGACTTCTTCCTGTTGTCTTGAAGGAGTTTCAGTCAAATCATATGTGGAGTTTTTGCATGGAGCTCAATCTATTTCAAAGCTCTTTGCTGTAATACCGTTTGCCATGAAAAATATGGAGAGATTGGAGAGGCAAATCCCTAAGATTTTGTGCAAATTAAGAAGGTTGTTTCTTCCTGTATTTTTCAATTCTAAGGAGCATTTGCCTTTGCACTTTTCTCATCAGGCAAAAATTGCTGGACTGGTGCATTACAGATTGATGTAAGAAAGGAATTAATCCATAAATTATAGTGCTTTTCGAAAAATTAAAAACAAAAGAATTCTTGTTTTACACTCAATTTCAAATTTATATCCTTTCAGGTTTCTATTTCACTTAAAAAAAAAAAAAGATTGACAATAAATCACACGCCGAGGGCTCTATTTATGTGGCGTATCTCGAGATCATCGTCAAACAATTGTGGAGTTTTAACTCTTTCGAACGTGTTCCAAAGGAATAGGGATATTTTCTACGAAACCACACTAGGAAAATGGATACTCTAACCCCGAAGGATTTTTACCCTTCTCATAGATATGTTTTGCGAAATTGTGAGTTGTTCTCTGACAATGAGAGGTAAGAAGTCATTTCAAAACTATTTTCAAAAGGGATCCTCTAATATTTTTGCTCACAAGGGGTGTTCGGTCACACAAGGGTTATTTTATATCAATATAAGCTATTTGAACAAGACATGACGAGAAGGAGGTGTTTCAGATCAAGTAATAAAATATCGAGCAAACAAGGGGATTTATGGCCTTTGTGGCTTCAAAATTTTTTCTTCACTGAAGCCACTCAGAATTATGACGTATGTGTTAAAAGCGATGGTGAAAAGGACTACTATAAAATCACTCCCGAGATAGTGGAGTTGCAATATGTTGGCGATGAAAGATCGTATAGAATGATTCTCTTCAAATTTGATTGATTTGGCTTTGATAAGGGGATCAATGTGCATGAGAGGTATCAATTAGTTGAGATTGATAAAATAAAGAGATATTGAGAGAGATATGATCTATTCATCTTACCAAATCAAGCTTTACAAGTGTGTTTTGCTCTATTCCCAAGTCTCACGATTGCTAGAGCTCAATGGTGGGTTGTGTTTAGGATGAAAAGCCGAGGGATAATTGATGCACAACACGAAGAGCTTGTTTTTTTGAAGACATGAACGATACACCAGTTTCAATTATGCCCTCTGAGTTTGACCATGATGATGAATATGTGATGGAAGAAGAATAGGACGAGGATAAAGATGAAATTCAAAGAGGATGAGGATGAAGAGGAAGTTGAAGACGATGAAGAGACATAGGAGGAGGAGAAGGAAGAAAACGATGAATCGATAAATGAGGAAGAAGATGAGGACAATGATCCAAATGATTAGTTAAATTTATAAATTTTAGATTTTGTTTCTTTAGAATTTCTTTACAGAAAATACTTGATAACTCATTTGTATCTACGATAGATATCACAAAATTTTTTTAAAAAGAAAAAAGAAAAAGATTGATCTCACAAGAAACAATGTGAAAAATATATTACTTTTTTTGCAAGCATTTATATTTTACAAATATTTTCTATTCTTGAAAATGTTTGCAGGTAAGTTTCTTAGGGGATCAGGTCGACTAGCGGTTGTTGAGGCATAAGGGTAATAGATGTAAATCTTTTCATATTCATCTAATTATTTTCGTTTCTATTCATAGTAATATTTTTTTTTAAATGTAGGTAGTAGAGATTCTAGAGTCTGAGGTTCTTTTTTCTTGAATAAATTTGCTTTATTTTCTTTTCAGGTTCTTTTTATTTTATTTTTAAATATTTACATATCTCAAAATTATAGGCAGGAAATTTGGTAGCGATTGTAGTGTGTTATAGTTTGGATTCGATGCTATAGGTTCAACGCATAACGTCGAGGAGTGTTCGTGCTCGTCGCTAGCACAACAAAATTGATATCCCCCATTCAAATAAGTAAAAGTAGATATGCCAAGTGAGGGGTCGATCCCACGAAGAGAAGAGACAATATGTGTGAAACTCAGCTCAATGATTCCTAATCAAATTGTCGATTCAAGTTATGGGGATGATAATAATAATGATGATGAATTAAAAATGATTGATAACTAAGGTTATAAACAATACGATAGAAAATATTTATGAACATGTAAATATCATCATGATATTAGAACAATCATCGACTTAATCATGATTTAAGGTATAGTGTGAGATTGTGCTTATTATGACATAATAACACACGCATGACATAAATTAGTCAAATAAGAGCATTATGTTAAACATATTTTTCTGCAGATTTTTCATGCTAATTAACCTTTTTTTTAATCTCATTATCTCATCAAAATGGTCATTTTTTGAATAAATTATATAGACCGTTGGTACTGCTGCGTTTTGTCAGATTTCGACTTTTTTACGCTTAGTGATGTTCAAATAATGCTTGGATTTGGATGAGAATTTGGAGAGCCTTTTGGGATGATTTTCATGAGGATTATGAATTTTTTGAGGCATTGGATCCACATATTAAGTGTTGTGGAATCAAAAAAGACATTACGGATCGAAACGGAGCTCAAAATTACTAATTCAATTTTGCATGTGTCACTTTCACAGCCGTGGAAGTGAGTGCCTATGATATTCAGCCTGTGAAAGTGTTAAAATATGATCCCTCTACCCAAGAATGACGTTTCACAAAATGCACTTTTCACACCCATGAAAAAAATCACGCCCGTGAATCCTGTTCGATGAAAAACTGTTTCCTGGTGTGGATTTTGTGGGTTTCAAACCTTGTTCATTTTCCTATTTATATCCCCTTATAAAATTGCCTGAAAAGGATTTTTTAGATTCATTTTAGGGTTCCAAAAATCTTAATTTTCTTTATTTTTAGTTTAGGGCTTTAGATCTCAATAACAATCTTTCAGTTTCTATTTTAGTAGTTGGACTTTCATATTCATTTCTTTCGTTTGCCGTTGAGGTTGTGATCATTTGTGTTGTGATTGAAGACAGCGGATTGGAGCGTTTGGATTTTTTATTGAACTCTTTTGATGATGGGTTCGATCGTTCTCTTCTTTTGTTTCGAATGTGTTGATTCAGTCATGATTAAATAGTTCTATTAGCGAGGATCATATGAATGATTTCATGATCATTGGTTTATGAGACGATTCTAATCTTATTTGGTGGATGAAGAATATGTAGATTGTGAATATTTCTTGTATTAATTTTATGTTTTTCATGATTATATTCTAGAAGGTAACTAGGGTTGGTTATGTTTCTTTAATGCAATGATTGAACTCTTTTGATCATGTTAGTAGCAACCTAGGTTTGAATGAATTATTGATCTCTGTTAATGTTTATTCAAGTTAGGAGCAACATCACGACTTAGGGTTATATCTTGACTAACTCTTTAGTGAGATATAAATACCTTAAGGAGAATTAGAGCTTAATTCAAGAAATAGATTAGTAAGTCTGATGTGTACTCTTGTGAATTGCCTAGGATATTTCTTCTTGACACTATCACAATACTCTTATTAGACAACATTAGAATATAAAGGAAATTACATGCTTAGAGTTTCCTATAACTCTATTCACATAGAATTATTCACAAGTTTACGTAAATTGTCCATGATTAAATCCATTTGCTATGAATGATCACATGTGAATCTTGCTAGGTTTTCATTATCTTTAGTTTTTGTCTTTCTAATTTGTTTAGTTTTAGAATCATCTTACTTTTCCCTATTTTTTGAGAGCTTAATCGAAGTTAGGAATATTCACATCTATTAGATCTATATTTTACGATCTCTACTCACCACTACTACGTTTTGAGGGGGTTAATTTGAAGTGCTTAACGACACTCTTCAAATTTTATTGTCGTTGCATGGAAGACCAATTTTAGGGCCATTAATATTTACATTTCCTAACTTATCTTGTGTGTGTGTGTGTGTGTGTGTGGTTGTCACAAGTTGTGAAAATTCTCAAAGGACAAAGAGGGAGGCCTTGGATTCTAAATTGCAACCTCGAAAAATTTCGGTGAGATTATTCCTTGATTTCAATTAGTAGTGAGTTATTTTGTCAATGGCTTATGATTCATAATCTTTAAGGATCCTGTCTTATCTGTTGGAGAAATTTAATGTGGGCAACATGAATTCTTTTAATCAAAGATTGGATAATCTCTTAAAAATTATTGAAAGAGTGGATAATTGCTACTCCAATATTAAGCCATGTGATAGTGTCTTAAAACATGAACATCAAACAAACACTTGCCCTTCTTTATCCAAACAACAATATTCCAATACAGTGTATATGTTCTGTGATTTATCAATACCACGACATAGTTTTTGACACAGTTCATCCTTAAGAGTAGAAAAAACAGGATCAAAATTCTATATCTCATGAAGAAATCGTTGTTGCTATGCAAGAATACGCAGGGATTCTAAAATAAAAAGAGGAATCTAGTAGAAGAAAATTTCAAAGTGAGATAGACCAACTCAACTCTAATTCAACTCAAGTAAAAGTTTCAACTTTTAACAATCCACATAGTGCTGATGAATTGTTAGAAATTGAGGGTTCCAATCAATATCAAATTGAGGATGAGTGGGATGATGGCTTTGATTCACCTTGTGAATATCTTATGGACAAGTATGGTAGCGATGAAAAAATTGAAGATCAATGTGAATTTTCTAGTGATGTTGTCAGAGTTGATGTTTTGAAAAATTCGTTGGATTTATGCCAAAAAATTATGCAAGATGTTTCTGAGCCAGAAGTTCAAACTATTCAATCTTATTCGAATGTTTCAAAATTTTCGAGTTCAATGGAGTACCAAAGATAATCCATTTCTTGCCTTGAAATTGTATAGAAAGCAACACAAGATGAGTTAAGGAAAGAAGTTTTTGAGCTACATGAAGAATTTGAACTTGACGATGAAACCTTTGAAACCTGTTTTGATGGTCAATTCATTACGATTAATGATTTTGTTGAATTGGAAAAGGAGTTATTTTTTTGTGATATGGGTAAGCATAATGTTTTTTTACCAAATGCTGATGAACGCGAACGTCATTTGTTTTCAAGTTTCCTACTTTTAACATTCAAAATATTCAATCTCATCTTGATAATTTTTCATGTGATGACAATCTTTTCAGTTTTGATTTTTTGAGGGTCATAATGAGGATTTTGAGGTTTCATACTTTATATTATTTCCTTATGTATCAACGTATTTAAAAAATCTTATAAGGTCATGTCTGATAATATTTTTTGAGAAATTTATATTTTTGAAAAATAAAGAAATGAAAAAGATGAAAGTTTTGGATCGGCTACCAAAGTATTTTAAATAATATTTAAGAGTCGGGTTGCAGGCTCTAAACCAAACGCTTCTTGGAAGGCAACTTAAGTTCTTCATCTTCTTTAGATTTAATGAGTTTAATTTTTTTTCATTTCATGTTTCCATTTCAATAAGAAGGATATGAACTTGAAATTTCTAGATCCGATGCAAAAAAGAAAAAAAAAGAAGTGATCCATGCTTGAATTGCCATTTTGATATTTCATGAGTGTTCAATCACATTCACCATAATGAAATCATCTAAGAACACTTAATTTTTGACCTTATTGAATGAAGAAGACATAAGTACCATGTTAATTTTATGATTGCAAACTGTATTTATCCACATGATGTCTTGATTGAATTTTTGTGAGAATGTTTGCAGGTAAAGATCAATTGTCTAGGTACTCTTATATGATGAGCTAATCATCAGAAGGAGTTCAAAGTTTTTGGTCCTAACAGATGGAGAAATTTGATGACTCTTTGTCTAAGTAGATCGCTCGATACTTATCAAGAATCAAGGAGGATATAACACTATAGAAACAAAGGTGATTTAAAGTTCATGCTTAAGAGCAAATGGAGCACAATTTGCACAAATGGACATCCAAATTCAGGAGAAGTGCCAATGACACCTCACCCATTGCATGTAATAACCGAAAGATATAGGCATGTTTATTATTTTTAAAAATAATTAATACTGAGATGAACGCGAATAAAAACATACAACCACGCATTAGGGCTAAAAATTCAGTTCTCAGAACAAAATTCTAAATAAAAATACGAACTTATAATAAAACTTGAAGAATTTTGATATACTCGTTTCGATAATTATTGAAGGTAATTATACTAAACATAATCCTGAGGGATAATAAAATCTCAAATTATCCTAATCCGGTCAATCGAAAACCGTCACCGTTCCCTTCTCCTTTTTCCCCTACCCCTTCTCTTCCTCCTCTCTGCCGAGCTCCCTTTCCCTTCCTCTCTCTCCCGCAGCCACCAACCCTCCCTAATTGCCACAACTAACCACTGCAAGGAGCCATCGTCGCCAGGGAGACGCCGTCGCCATCGTTTCCTTCCTTCCCCTTTCCCTCTTCTCCTCTTTCTTTCCTTCTTACCCCAGCCCCCGCAGCCACCTCCGCCTTCTTAGTCGGTTTGCCGCCTCCCCCATCTCTCCTTCGACGGGACGTTGCCGCCTTTGCCCCCTGCCGCCAGTTTCCCTTCTTTCTCTGTCACTGAGGTAACCCAACCCCTTAGAAATTTCCTTGATGTGATGAATCCTTGATTTGGATCTGAAGCGTGATATGGTGTGATTGTACGATGATCTGCGGATAGCGATGAGTTAAGAGATGATGATTATGGATGGGGTAATTACACCGTGGGGATGATCCGCGGGTCAAGTTTGAATAATTATTTGTATGACCATATGCTACGAATATAAATTGGAATCAAGATCACTGTTCATTAAGTTGTGAATATAAATTAGAATTAAGAATTTTCACAATAAAATAAATTATCGATTAAATATGAGGATATAACTTAACGGGATACTCTATTTAAGATGTTAACTACGAAAGGAAAATAACGTGTAGTGCAATTAGTGGAATTAAAATTGTTTTATCAATTTAGCGATCGTGATATGAATAAATGGGCTATATTATTGTATAAGAAATTAACATAGGTTAACATGACATGTAGGTGTCATGAGATGACCTAATAATAAATATAATCGGAATAAGGGAGTCGAGTCGTCTGGGATAATTGGTATTAGCAAGGGAGGGAAGACTAGCTTTCCCCCTTCATGTGTACAGGGCACGATCGTCGAGGCACTGGGAAATTATTTGTAGGGACCCGAGATTCCGGCATGGCGCTGGGCTATCTCTGGTAACTCGGGTGCTGGGCAGTCGCTTATACGGATGCCATTAGGGTTGGTGGGTAATTATTTACAGGGACCCGGGTCCCTGGCAATTCGGGTGCTGGATAATTGCTTGTAGGGAGCCGATCGATGATGTGTTTGATGTGGCATTACAAATTGAAAGTGGAAGGAATCTCCACTTGTTCGTGTGAAGAGCTGTCATTCCGCCGAATCACGTGTTTGATGAAAATGATCAATATCGTCACCTAAACGAGAGGAAATAATCAATGAATGAGAAAATAGAACGATTGGACGTAAAACAATCGAAAGTTGAATTGGTAATAATAATAATAATAATAATAATGGGGTTTTAATATACTGTTAAAGTGATAGCTATGGACGATCTTGGATCCTAGCATGTGCAGTCACGTTGTTGGCAGTACCCAGGGTCTACTAAGCACCACTCTTGCTCACGGGTTTCTCTTTTCTTTGTTTCTTTTGTCAATGGGTCGAGGTGTTGATGATGAGGCCTCTGAGTAGACTTATGCTGATGGTGATTTCCCCGCGCAATAATGATATGGTGTTGTAGTATATAGTTGTCTTGTCAAACATTGAACGACTTTAATAATGAATATCTTGTACTATTTTCTGCTACTAGAATAATGTATCAAAACTTCATCTGTTAATAAATTCTCGTCTTGTAATGTTTGATGGTTAATATCTCTTTCCAATAGTGAGGTTTGTGTTATGGAATAATTGGTCATGGCCTCCTACTGCATTCTTATTGTAGACCTTATCTTAAATGTTGCCTTACTATAGACTCCGGCTGTAGAGACAGTGATGTCACGTGCCAGCTAGGCGGGAGAAAATTATCGTGGCGTTACAAAATGGTTCCGAGCCTAGGGTTTACGAAGAACCTAAAGGAGACATAAGTTAGGAACATTGGAGATGAAAATGTGATATGCTGTCGCAGGGTAGGTTCCTCTACTAAGCATGTGCTTTACTATTGTGTTATAAAATGAGCTACGGCATCGAACTGAAAGTGGACCAAATATTGGAGATGACACCCCGCTATCAAACTAGGGTCAGGCTGTGTGATCACATCGATTGGATCTATAGCCGTTTCCTGCCAAAAGCTATTGATCTGAACAGTTGTTTTAAATACCCGATCTTTCAGACCAAACTACTATTGGAATCTCTTCCCCAAGAAATATTCAGGACATGCCGTGAAACCTATGCAGATCTGCTCACAAACGAAAATCCAAATGAGAAGTACATTGAGGATTACAAGTGCAAAATAAGTTTTGATGACATACTTGGTATGATTTATACCGACCTTGAGATAGATGACAAGTTTATGTAGTATGACTTGATAAGCGGATTAATTTGGTGAACCATGTATAATAATTCCGGAAGGACACGTCTTGGTAACATATTGGAACTAAGGTTTAGATACTGTAAATCGTCGGGGTACCGGATACTATTATATGTCACGCTTGTCGGTTGTTTATTTACTGCACAATTCTCATAAATGTATGATAAGCCTAGGTATCAATATTATTTTACGTCATGCTTGTCCTTTGTTGGTTTACTACACTCTGTCTTATAAATGCATGCCAAGCACTGATATCATCACCTCAATCCACAACTAAAACAACCTCTCTTCTGATTATACAATTAACACAGACTATCATGGATCCTTATCACCATTATGGCGACTCTTCTGAGGCTCCTGCCTTACAAGGCAGAGGCTACGGGCATCCTGGAGTCGGAGCTCGTGGGGCCAGCGAGCTGAAAACCCATCCACCTATCAAGTCATGGAGTTTCTGGTCAACAAACTTCTTAGTGCTAGGAACCGAGGACCTCCACCAGTAGAGGATAGAGACATGATCTGGCGAAATATCAGTGCACAGAACCCGCCACGGTTTACCAGAGAAGGTGATCTTTCCTTCCTAGAGGAGTGGATTCTTGGAGGGTGGATTACACTATTTACTACCTCAAAGGGGATGCGGACACTTGGTGGCACACAGTGGAGGACCGTGCCCGGGCTCCAGGGTTCAATTAGGGAGGGTTCATCCAACTACTCCGAGATCGGTATTATCCGGAGCAACTCAGAGATAGAAAAGAAGAGGAACTAATCATCCTGAAACAAGGGGATATGATGGTGGTTTAGTATGCATTGGAGTTCACTAAACTCCTATGATATGCGCCATCCTTCTACCACATTGTGAAAAAGAAGAATCAGTTCACCCGGGGCCTTAATGAGAGGCACATGACAACGACTGTTGCAATGAGATTCGACATCTTCCAAGATCTGTATGAGGCGGTGCTCAACCAAGAGCGGAGTTTTAATGAAGCGGATGAAGAGATGCCCTAAGGGTAGGAAGATCAATTTCCACGGAGAGGGCTCGAAACCTAAACTGCGATTAGTGTCGGCACTAACTGTCCAGAAACTATTGTGAAAGGGGTGATGTGGTTCAGGAAGAGAGGAAAGCTAAGCCCCCGTTATATCGGACCTTACGAAGTGCTTGAACGAATCGGAGCGATCGTCTACAGACTAGCCTTACCAGCCAACTTATCTACGATACATAACGTATTCCACGTATCTCAACTCAGGAAGTACTTAGCCGACCCATGCTATGTTATCCAACATGTACTGGCGGAACTAAAGGAAGACCTGATGTACAAGGAACAACCACAAGAAATATTGGAACGCCGTGAGAAAGTTTTAAAGAATTCAACGATATCCCTTGTCAAGGTTTGGTGGTCGAATACCTAGACATCGCAGGCTACTTGGGAACAAGAAGAGACGATGCAAGAACACTATCCTTATCTCTTTCAAGGTAATAAGTAAATTTCTAAAAGTTGGCACTTTAGATAACTTAGTTTCGAGGACGAAACATTTTAAAAGTTAATAGTAATGTAATAACCCAAAAATATACACGTTTATTATTTCTAAAAATAATTAATATTAAGACGAATGTGAATAAAAACATACAACCACGCATTAGGGATAAACATTCAATTCTCAGATCAAAATTCTAAATAAAAATACGAACTCGTAATAAAATTTAAAGAATTTTGATATACTCGTTTCGACAATTAGTGAAGGTAATTATACCAAATATAATCCTGAGGGATAACAAAATCTCAAATTATCCTAATCCAGCAAACCGAAAGCAGCCACCTAACCCCTTATCCTTTTTCCCTGCCCCTGCTCTTCCTCCCCTTTGTTGAGCTCCCTCTCCCTTCCACTCTCTCACGCAACCACCAACCGCTGCCAGGAGCCATCATCGCCAGGGAGCCACCACGACCGTCGGTTCCTTCCTGAACCTTTCCCCTCTTCCCCCAGTCCCCACCGCCGCCTCCGCCACCTCTCTCTCAATGTGACGTTGCCGCCTTCACTTGATGTAATGAATCCTTGATGTGGATCTAAAGCGTGATATAGTGTGATTGTATGATGATCCATGGGTTACGGTGAGTTAGGGGATGATGATTATGGACGGAGTAATTGCACTCTGGTGGTGATCACGGTTTGTATAATTACTTGTATGACCATATGCTACAAATATAAATTAAAATCAAGATCATTGTTCATTAAGTACTCGTACAATCATTATGTTATGAATATAAATTAGAATTAAACATATTCATAATAAAATAAATTATCGATAGAATATGAGGATATAACTTAATGGGATACTCTATTTAAGATGTTAACTATGAAAGGAAAATAACGTGTAGTGCAATTAGTGGAATTAAAATTATTTTATCAATTTAACGATCGTGATATGAATAAATCGTATAAGATATTAACATAGATTAATATGAAATGTAGATCTCATGAGATGACCTAACAATAAATATAATCGGAATAAGCGAGTCGAGCCGTCTGGTGTAATTGGTATTGGCAAGGAATGGAAGACTAGTTTTTCCCCTTCTTGTGCATGGGGAACGATTGTTGAGGCATTGGGCAACTGTTTGCAGAGACCTGAGGTTGCGGCAGGGCGTTGGGCTGTCTCTAGCAACTCGAGTGCTAGGTAGTCGCTTGCAGGGATGCCATTAGGGTTGCTGGACAATTGTATGTAGGGACCCGGGGTTACGACAAGGTCTAGCCATCCCTGGCAATTCGGGTGATGGATAATTACTTGCTGGGAGGCAATCGACGATGTGTTTGATGTGGCGTTACAAATTGAAAGTGGAAGGAATCTCCACTTGTTTGCGTGAAGAGTTATCACTCCAATGAATCACGTGTTTGATGAAAAGGATCAATGTCGTCACCTAAACGAGAGGAAGTAATCAGTGAATGAGAAAATAGGACGATTGGACATAAAACAATCGAAAATTGAATTGATAATAATAATGATAATGAGGTTTTAATATGCTACCAAAGTGACAGTTATGGACGCACTAGGATCCTAGCTTGTGCAGTAACATCATTGACCGTACTCGGGGTGTACTTTAGCACCACTCTTGCTCACGGGTTTCTCTTTTGTTTGTTTCTTTTGTTAATGGGTCAAGGTGATAGATGGTGAGGCCTCCGAGTAGACTTATGCTGATGGTGGTGTCCCCGTGCAATAATGATGTGGTGTTGTAATATATAGTTGTCTGGTCAAACACTGAACTCTATAATAATGAATATCTTGTATTGTTTTCTGCTACTAGAATAATGTATTAAAACTTCGTGTAATGAATTCTCGTCTTGTAATGTTTGATGGTTGATATCTGTTTTCAGTAGTGAGGTTTGTGTTATGGAATAATTGGCCATGGCCTTCTTGTACATACTGATCATAGACCCTATCTTAAATGTTGCCTTGGTATAGACTTCGTCTGTAGCGACAGTGACATCACACGCTAGTTAGGCTGGAGGAAATTATCGTGGCAGAGTTTTTATTTTGTCTTTTGTCCAAGCACTTATTTGTTATTTTTGAAATATTAAGAACAATGTCGAGTTAGTTTGAGTTTTGGGGGAAGGGGGGGGTTAAATAGTCAGTTTGAGCTAGTTTCTTTCTTTCTGAGTAAGTTTTTATGTTTTATTTAGTCTTAGTAGTTTTTGTTGAGTCGTAGCTAGTATGTGTTGTTTTTTAGTCGTTTTTTTATTTTGTTTCGAAAAAGTCAAAAAAAAATTTGCACAATAGAAATACATGAGTTGTAGAACAAATAAAATGTGTTTAAACTTGAAACAACAAAAAGAGATAGTCTCATACTAGAAATTATAATAGCCTAAGATGACAATCCATCCAGTTGCATGGTGGGATTCATCCGAAGTATCACTAGATCAATGCCCTAATAAAGGCATATGGGGGGATGAAAGTAACAACGGGATGTAAGGCGAATGGCTAGGTTAGATCTTTATAATGCAAATAGTTAGGTCGTGACTATGTTATGTACATCCGAGTTGAAGCTAAACATTATGTGAATTTATACCATTCTTTGTCGTCATAATCTTTACACCTTCCTTCTACCAACAGTATTATCCCTTATACTTTTCCCTTTGATTCCACTATACTTATTCAAGTCAATGCTTATTTGAGATATATTATGGATGCTACTTACTTTTCATCATATGATTAACTCCAAAAAAAGAACCTTTTTCGAATCCTTTGTATATGTGAGTCAAAGATAGTTTTTGGGATGGAGCGAGACATTCAATGTATAAATGGTTGGTTATGCACAATTGTGTATGGTGCAAAGTATTGCAAGGTATCCATGTTCATGTTCTATTTCATTAAAAAAATCGAATAAAAATTGAAATAAAATCAAGAAAAAAGTAAAAAAAAAAAAAAGTTATTTTGTGACCCCTAAAGAAGGGTGAATTTTAGTGACTTATGATACTTTTATGTTTGGGATATTTGTTTACAAAACACAATGCTTTGAAGGGGAATCAGAACGAGACATTTATTGTTTGACTCCACATGATTCCCACCCTCATTTTTCACCAAGCTCCACACACCAAAAAATACAACCTCCATTCATCCTATTTTGTTTATATTTGGTTAGCCGACTTTGGGGGTTGAATGGGTGTATATAGTGTTGTTCATGAATGGGCTTTGTAAGTCTCAGAGTATGCAACAAATAGCCTGGGGGGAAGGGGGGTGAATTTGCTATTTAAAAATGTCTTGACAGTCAGTGTCGTCTGGTTTTGACTAGTATGTACTTTGTCTTATATAGACCGACAAAAATAGTCTTTAGTTTAGACTTAAGTTTTTCGAATTTGTCTCTTTTGTGTCCAAAGTTGAATTCTAACAGTTCTAAGATATAAAAATGAAGTGCAGTAAGGACACAATAATTTATACTGGTTCAAACAATCATTGTCAAATGACAAACGAAGGCTTAGTCCAGTCTTCCCTTGGTGACGAATGTAGCAAAGTCAAGAGTAAGTTCACTATCTCATTATTTCGCTTACAAAGAAACCCCATACAAGCAAACTGCTTGCTAAGGTAAAAACCCAGATCGTTGCATAGATCATCTTCAAAAGACTCTGGTGTAGACGTTCTTGATGCAGACTACTGAAATTTCTTTCTTTGATCTTCAATCATAGCTCTAACGATTGTGTAATGCCCCTAAAATTTCATGAAAATTTAACGTCTAAAACCACACTAAAAGAGAAGTTTCGAAGACGAAACTTTCTAAAAGTTGGGGATGATGTAATAACCCAAAAATTTGATACTAAAAATACGCAATGTATTAATGAATGAGCGTATAATATAACATTAAACAACACGTTATATATATAATAACGAATTAAATGTAATGTCAAACGTAACGTTATATAATCAATAACGTATGAATAAAATGGCGAGAGCGAAACGTTTTAACGTAACGTTACGAACGTGCGAATAATATAACGAAAACGCATCGTAAAACATAACGTTATAACGATGTAACGATATAACGTATGTGTTTAATGAAAGTACGTATTAAATATAACGTACGTGTAACGTTATAACCTAACGTTATAACGTTATAATATAACATATTTGGGTTAATAAAATGTGGGCCCAGAAACATTCGAGATTTTCGACAAAACAAATGTCACAAAGTTAGAATTAATTTTTCTTATTTGCTGACATATTTTTCCACAATATAATGTAATGAAACATGAATCAAAATAGACTTATAAAAATAAAATGAGGGAGCGGATTTGAATTAATCAAATCCACCGCCCAACTCCTGCGCGGGCACGTCTCGTCTCTCCACGCTTCCCATCACCTCATGCTCATACCATCACCCTCGCCTCACATCTCCTCAAGCTTGCGCCTCACCATCACCTCCATTTTTCCATCTCCACAGCCTCATCACTACAACCAAAACAAAATCACCGCTAAGGACTCACCTTAGCCGCACCACCATCATCATCATCAATCAAGCAGCCAGGCTATCACGATCATCATCACTTTTAACAGCCACGCCAGGGGTACACGGGGGGACGTGGCACGGAGTCGACGAACCAAGAAGCAGAGGACAGCAGAGAGTCGAGGGAAAGTGAGCATTTTAGGTAACCTAACCCGATATGAGAAGTTTATATTCGTTCATGAGCTCGATTCTGTTTGTGCGTGTTTGAGACCTTGATTTTACTGAGTTATGATCATAATAGGATGTTTTCATGCATTGGTGATGTCGTATATTGGTTTCATGGAAGTTTGATGTAAAAATCCTAGCATCCCAGGATCGTCGCACTCGCGACGGGCTCAGTCATGCCTGCGACTGATGCCCGCGACCTAAATTGACCTAAAACGTCAACCTTAATGTCTGATCTTGCATATTTGGGCATAAAAATACGTTTAGGAAATATTAAAAATGATGCATGTGACCATACAACGCTAAAATCAAAGACGAGGCTCTATCCTAAAGACAGAACTCCCCGGTGTGTCAAACACAACGGGACCCCCGTCCTTGGTATGTGTAGTGCACATTCGTCGAGAAGGATTAACCTAAACGCATAAATGTGATACATGAATCTTACATATAGAAAATGGATATGAACTATGCATGTTTGACTATATGATACCTCTATCTCGCCGTGACAGGTGCAAAATAAACTATCAAGATAATAACAACTCAAATCATACACTACTACGTGTTACAAATAAACGATACGCTGAAATATACACATATAAGGTGATCTATAATGCATGAATAACGCTAAATGAAATCATCATAATGCATGCCTAAGGAAGCATTGAAATGAGTTGGGAATTACACTGCGGGACATATGGATAAATAAAATGCAAACCAACGATGAATACCTAATCAAATATAAAAGGTGAACATTGTACATGGTTCATGAACTGTCAAGTCTTTTGTCTTACTTTCTTGAAAGAGTTTTGAAGATTGAGCTTGGCACTGCCATCATCTCCCTTTGTCGAAACTGTTGGGAAGAAGGTCGTACCTGGTGTCCCTTCTTGGAATCTATCGAATATCAAGTGAAAGTCCTAGGGACTGAACTCTAGCCAAACTTCTTAAGTCATCATCACGGGTGAACTGAAACTAGCTAGGGAGCATTGGACAGCCCCCACCCTCTTAGCATGCATGCAGCGGCTTCAACGCCGGATGTGGAGGGGTCATTGATTACTCTCTGCAGGAAAGCCCAAATATATCCCAATGAGAGGCAAATAGAGCCAGTTGGAAGGACACTTTATCCACTAAAGTGTAAGACGATGTGCCTTCGGTGCAAGTTTGTACTAGATCGATGGATTCTTGTAGCCTGACTGACGATTAACGAGTCTTATATTCAAAGTCTGTCTGTTGAAAACTCTCGAGTCATGGGCCAAAGCTAACAAAAATGAACATAACAAACATGAAGTCATACAAATACTCACACGTAATATGGCATACCTATTTTCCTAAAAAAATATAAACGTTTTATTGATACTCATCGATTCGCCATTGTCGGGGGAGTACCCTGCAAATGTGAGGCTTTTACTCTAGGTTACTGAGTTTTGTACTCACGGGTTATTTATTCCATTTACAAGTGAGTTACCAGATGATCAGTGAAGACTGTAGTCCCTTTTGGAGATGTTGTAATGAAATTATGATCATTTTGGATATGCAATATATGTGATGTACTAGTCATGTCATAAACTGTGTAACTTAATGGCTTCCGCCCTATGATTGTAACTGAAATTATATCAGCTAAACCGCATGAACGGAAGCATTACAGGTAGTTTCCTTGATTCTATATACCTTTAAACCTGTTTGGTTTATTTAACCATGTCATGAACCGAGTTTGTGATGGCATAACACCATGTGTCACATGACGTGAATTTCGGGGCGTTACAGATTGCCAATCACTTTGAGAGATTCTTTGCTTGCAATGAGTCTCACAATCGTCTTACTCCTTCTTTGAGCTTGATTCATCCCCTTTCATAGGGCTCAGGGAATTTATACCCATGACTGTACTGTTCTAACATTGACAATTGTCTGCTTGTTCCCTAGGTGAATCCTTAGTGATGTTCATAAGCCTCCTCACAACAGTCTTCAACATCGTACAAAGTTTGAAACCTCAAATTTTTGATATGACCGTTTCTCTTGTCCTTATTCAATAATCCATCAACTCTACTGCGCCTAGTCCGCCGCATTTCAACCTCTGTTGTAAGCCAGCTCTATTACACCCAGTCTACTGTATTTGTGACTTGTCCTTGATCCAGAGATTTCGATCCTAGATCCTGAAGTATTTATGGTCTTTTGTAGTTCATGTTTATCCCACTTGCTTATCTATAATCCTTTGTAATAGTCTGCATCCAGATGATCCACATTGGCCCTCCAATTGTGATCTGCTGCTTTGCTATATGTTTCTCTAGACTGTACCTCACTAACCTAATTCTCAACCTAAGCTACTAACCATAAACATGCCCTACTTTAGAGTTTCGTTTATCAATTTCTATACATTTGGAGGAATTGCACATTCCTATCAATCTCCCCCTAAATTGATGATAACAAATCTTTAAGTTTTAAAACAGCAAGCTATCTCACCTGAACAAGGAGTGTTTTTTATTGAACAAAAAGCTTTTTGAACTTGAAGTGTTCAGTGTAAAGAAAAATTACGGGGCATTACATTAGTTTTACCTATGACCTTTATGCTCCCTATTGTCCTTGTCTCATCTGTTGTACCTCTAAAGGTAGTCTGTATTATGGTCTCCTCTACGTCCTTTGAATGGAGATCTGTCCTCATGATGATTATGATGGTGATGTTCTTTGGACCTTGACCTCTTCCTTTCATGCTTGTCTTTGATACTGGATCCCTCCCCCGAGACCTTGAGAGGTCCTTGTAAAATTTGCTGTGCTTATGTGGTTTCTCCCCTTTGGCAGCATCATCAGTCGATTTTCTTTTCTTATCCTCGTTGGCTGTATCATCTCCGTTGTCCTTATGCTTTTCCTACTTTTTTGTCATCATTTTTAGGGGATTGATGAGCATTGAGGGCGATAGTAAGGGCCTCAACTGCATTCTTCAAGACCTTGATTTCAGTTGAGGTAGTTTGTTTAGCTACAGTGGCCTTTGTAATCTCAGGTTGGATCCTTGTCTCCAGTAGATTAATGCTTTTTATCATTGTTTTGAATGTGTTGCTGAAGTTGGTTATGAGTATTCTAGAAGAATGCTTATAGTCTATAAATTTCTGCCGTCTACTCAGGTTAGATGCGCTCCTTGAGTATGTTTAGGTTGATGACGTTGCTCTTCTTGATTTGCTTGAGAAGCCCTTGACCAATGCCAGAGAGTACTTCGTGATAGTCTACAAAGTATTGGTTTCTTGCCTCCCTTTTAGATTCTAAATCTTCTACTACAGGTTCCAACTTATCCAGCAAGTCTTGAAAGGCATCCTTCGTAAACTGGTGCATATTGTAGACACCATGATCCAGATGTTAAATTCTGGGTTTTGATGGTGGTTCTTGAGTTCTTGCTTCTTTGAGGATTTTTTTTAGACTTCTTGCAGCAGTTCTAGGAGTCAATGGTATGTTCGTAGTGGCATCATATCGCAGTCCTTATGGAAAACCTAGTGAAGGGGAGTTTGCTACAGTCCATTGTAGAACGAATGAGGATGTGGGAGTGAATTGTATGTTGAGGGGCGACACCATATTTTTTAAAGTGGTTTGTTGTTGTTCAACTCCTTTGAGATTAGAGTGTTATCCAAGAGATGCTTTCTCAACTCCTGGATTATCATGCCACCAGATGTGATTTCTTGTGGAGTCTGAGTTTTCTTGACTGTAGTAGACATCTCCGATCCTTTATCCTCTATAGTGAGATCTTTCCTTGACTATAGTGTTTAGTGAGATCCTTCCTTGACTATAGTGGTTGGGAGGAATCCTTCTTCTAGTTGTGGTAAGGGGGCTGATTTGTTTGCTTGATGGTCTGGTTCTTCGTGTGTTTCCCTTTGAAGTGCCTCGATTATACACTTCTATGTTTTCTCTACTGTAGTTGTTTAGTCAGCATTTTTGCATTATTCGTTGCCACATCATCTGTAGGTGTTTGAGGGATAACGTCTACAACTGCATCTTCTATTGCTTGTGTCTCTACCTTGTTTTCTTGAACTTGAGGTACTTGAGCTGCTTGGGCTGTACTTTTCATTGCAACCTCGTCTATGATAGCATCCTCATCTACAACATCATCTTCATTGTGTTGTTGATTGTTGTCATCATTGTTGCTTGGTGAGGGTGTTCTGTTGATTGTTGGTCTTGAAAGGCAGTTCAGTATTTCAAGAGTGGATGCCTCACATGCTTATGGACTAGCCTTTTTAATTCTGCTTCAACTTAGGAGTGTGGACAAACTCAACTAGTTTCAATTGAGCATGTCTGTGTCTTATTGTTTTCAATGTTGAATCCTTGAGCTCCAGAGTCCCTTTGAACAGGATGTAGGGCTCATCTGGTCTTTTCTTCTTTGCAGCTTTCTTCCTTTGTATTAAGGTCAACTGCTTAATCTCTGCTTCTGTCACTCCATCGATGATCCCCAATTTGGTTCTACTATCGTTGGGGTTGATTCTGTATCTTATAGGGAGTTTCTTCTCCCTGATGAATTGTTACAGCATAGCCTCCTTTCTGGAATGCCAAGCAGTTGTCTGGTTTTTACCATATGCCTGGTAACTCTTGTTTCAAGGGATAGAGCCATCTGCAGAGCTACATCTACAGCTGCTTTGTCAGCTATGGTTGTTATGATTGCTCCCTACCCTTCTTCTCCTGTTGTAGTGGTCAGAGGTTGCTCAGTCTGTAGAGTAGCTAGTTCTAGTCTTGTAGTCGAGATTCGGACTATTCTTGTGGTTGCCTCTGCTGCAGACTTCTTAGTTTGCCTCCCAATCTTAAGTGAGGGCAATGTTGCTTTCTTCGTGGTTTTGGTTGTCGTTACTTTTTTGGCTTTCTTAGCCATTTGTACAGCCTCTGCTGATTTGGTTGCCTCCTAATCTCAGCATCTATTGCTTCAATCTATTTCCTGTTGAATCCTTTTGTAATTATCTCCTTTTTGAACTCTGCTTGAGGACCGTCCCTTATCTCTACCCACACTTAGCAGTTTGTGTAATGAGAGAGATCAAGTTTTTGTCTCTTCGATCCTTTATAACTTCTGCTGCCAGATTTGAATCATGCAGCGATTTCTATATCTTCTAGAGGTAGGAACTTTGATTTTTGTCCATCCTTAATAATCATTGGGAAGATTGGTGGTGCTATAGATGAGGTTGGTTCCAATGTGCATATTGGAACGATAACATCTGGCTCTGATTCAGTGGATAGTTGATTCCCTTTGTCCTATGGTTCAAGTTGCTGCTTTGTTTGGTCTGTAACTATTCCCTCGTCTGCATTCGTCTGCTGAATAGGTTGAGTTACCTCCTTCTCTTGGATAGACTCCTTTTCTGCAGAAGCCTTTGATGATACCTCATCTAATGTTTGCATCATAAGTTTTATCCTAGTCCCCCTTAGAGGTTTGCTGGAGCTGGATTCTTTGCTTTCTGCCTTATCTTGGGCTTTTAGAACCTTTTCGACTGCTTAAGGCTTGGTGATTGCCTTTGCGGTTTGTGCCATTGTAGGAGATTTTTCCTTTGTCTCCTTCACTTTTTCAACAACCTCTTTCAAAGGTTAATCAGATGCTATCAAGGTCATCTGCTCAATCTTTTCTTTCTCGACAAAGTCCATTGGCTGCTTGCTAATCTTCTTGGCGTCTGTGTGCTTGACTGTAGTCCAAGTCTTGCCTTTGTTATTTAACAGCTTCAGCTTTTCCTTCAGGATGATGCTGTACCCTTCCATATAGTATCTGTCTGGTACATTAGCTTGTGCTAACTGGTACATTAGCAGCTTAACCCAATTAGGCTTGTGCTTTGTGAGAATCGTACACATGATCTCCTATTGGTTGGTGATGATATGGTCCTTTGCAAATTCTTTTGACATGATTGCTTTCTTGACCACGTCGTCAAGCAATTTGTGAGAATTGGAGAGAAGCTTCTTCAAGGTTTGGATATTGGCATCCTTGTGTTTTCAAGTGAGCACAGCCAGTCTCATCATCGACTACTGACTATGGTATGATTCGGGATCCTTTTATTTGACACCTTGAATAGTTTCTCAAACTCTTTCAGAGTGATTAAGGTCTTAATCATCTTTGCTGAGGTGTAGGTGATCATCTGGAAGTCCTCTGCAACCTTGGCTTTTTCGATGAAATCAATTACTTGCTCTTCTTAGATTATGCTTGTTGTTTCACAGAGATCCCTTAGCCCAGCTTCTTGGATAAGCTCGGCTATCTTCTTGAACTTCTCGGATTCGTCCTGAAGTGATTCAAAGTCTAGATTTTACAAATGATCCATGATAAATAATATCTGACATCAACGTGCTTGGTTCATAAACGAAAAACAGGATTTTTTGAAATAGCCATTGCAGAGTGTTATCATAAAAGATTTATGTTTTTGAAAACTGAAATCTATAGTCTTCAAGTTGTGATTTCATCCACAAGATCTATGCGTCACAGCTCCCTGCTGCAACATACTCAGCGTCTGCAATAGAGGTTGAGACTGTCATCTATTTCTTGCTAAACCATGATACAAGTCTTGCACCTAAAAATTGGCATGTTTCACTTGTGTTTTTTCTGTCAACTCTACATCCTGCAAAAGTTGCAACTGAATTACCAATTAGCGCAAAATCTGATTCCCTAGGATATCGTATACCCAGATCAGGAGTTCCTTTGAGATATCTCACAATCTTCTTGACTGCAATATAGTGGGATTCTTTGAGATCAGATTGATATCTAGCACAAACATAAACGGAATAGAGGATGTCTAGTACTACTACCAATCAGGTCTAATAGTGACCCTATAATTTCTCAATACAATGTTTGGTTAATTGGTTTTCCACTCTTATCTTTATATATCTTTGTAGTAGAGCTCATAGGTGTTCTCATGTGACTTGAATTCTCTAAAACAAATTTCTTTATAGTATTTCTAAGGTATTTAGCTTGATTTATGAATTTTCTACTTTTCATTTGTTGTATTTGAAGTCTTAGAAAGTATTTTAACTCCTACTAAGCTCATTTGAAATTTCGACTTCATCATTACAACAAACCTTTCACACAATTTATCATCAGTGCATCCAAAAATAATATCATCAACATATATTTGCACTAAGAGTGTGTGATCTTTTTGTTTCTTAAGGAATAAGGTGGTGTCAACTTTCCTCTCTGAAAGCCATTATCATTAAAAAAAAAGTTTGAGAGAGTTTCATATCATGTCCTTGGAACCTATTTAAGTCCATTTAGGGCTTTATCTAACTTGTAATCATGATCAGGATGCTCATAATCTTCAAAGCCTGGTGTTTGCTCAACATAAACCTTCTCTCTTGAAGCTTTCCATTGAAAAATGCACTTTTCACATCCATCCGATAGACTTTAAATCCTTTATATAAAACAAAGCCAAGTAACATTCTTATGGCCTCAAGTCTTGCAACAGGGGCAAAGGTTTCAACAAAATCTATTCCTTCCTCCTATGAATATCCTTTGGCAACCAATCTCGCTTTGTTTCTGACAAATACCCCTTTCTTATCAGTTTTGTTTCTAAAGAACTACTTGCAGCTTGCCACTGGATTGTCCTTTGGTCTGGGGACCAGATACAATACTTCATTTCTTTTGGAACTCATTTGACTTCTCTTACATGACATCTATCCAGTTGGAGTCACCTAGAGCCTTCTTGATGGTCTTTGGTTCCATTTCTGAGATGTAGCATACAGATAGGCACTCTTTTGTTGTTGCTCTTCTAGTCTGCACTAGGGCATTCTTATCTCCAATGATTAAATCCTAAGTATGAGCCTATATCTATCTTCTTTTATCTTGTGGTTCATCAATTGAGATCTCCTCTAATTGTTGCTTAACTGCAGTTGTCTCTTGTTCTGCTGCTGTTTCCTTTTCTTCTGTATTTGGTACAGATGGTCCATCCTTCACTGCATCTTTTGAACCTTGGTCCATAACCTATTAATCATCTGCACAGGAACATTCCTCATCAAACAAATCAGCAACACGAGGAGAACTATTAGTTTCCACGAATGAAACATACACTAATTCTTTTATTGGTCCTGTCCTCTTAATATAGACTCTAAATGCCATATTTGTAGTAGAGTATCCTAGAAAGCTCCCTTCATCTGACTTAGGGTCAAATTTTCCTAGATGCTGCTTCTCATTATTATGAATGTAGCAATTGCAACCAAATGCATGAAAGTACTTGACACTTGGTGTCTTTCATTTTCATAATTCATAGGGGGTTTTCTTGTACAGCTTATGTATAAGACACCTATTTAGAACTTAACATGCAGTGTTTACTGCTTTAGCCAAATAGCTTTTGGCAAATCTGTATCTGAGAGCATTGTCCTGGCTACTTCTATTAGTGTTTTATTTTTTCTCTCAGCCATACTATTTTACAAACGATGTTCTATGTGTAGAGAAATTGTGTGTTATGCAATGATCATCACTGTATTTGTCCACACCAGCTTAATCAAATTCTTTTCCATGATCGCTCCTAATGGCACTCACATCAATTCCCTTTCCATTCTGAACCTGTCTTAGGAACCTAGTCAGCAGACTACATCTTTCACTCTTCTTATGCAGGAATATTACTGAAGTATGTCTTGAGTAATCATCGAAAACCACAAGTGCATATTTTTTTTCTGCTTATACTTTTCACTTCCACTGGTACGAAAAGGTCCATGAGAAGAAGTTCAAGAACTCTAGTGGATTCTACAGAGTTGATAGGTTTAAAGCTAGTCTTCGTCTGCTTACCCTCTTAACACAAATTTGTATAATTTATCCTTTTTGAACTTAATTTATGGTAAACCTCTTATCAAGTTATTGAAGGAAAGCCTTGCTATGGTTTTGAAGTTTAAGTGAGCTAGCCTCTTGTGGCATAACCAATTTATATCCTCAGATTCATCTGTATAGAAACAAGTGATTTGTGCAGACTAGGACATATTAAAGTCTACTACCTAGATATTTCATTTTCTACAGCCTACTAGTTTGGCTTCTTTGGTGGCTTTGTCTTTTACCTCACATGTCTCATGTGTAAAGGAGACTTCATAATCCTTATCACATAATTAACTTATGGACAACAGATTATGTTCTAATCCCTTTACATAAGCCACATCTCTAAACATTAAGGAACTTGTACCAAGAGTTCTGTAACCTTTAGTCTTATCTGTCTTACCTCCTCCAACTATGACTAGGGGACCTTTTTCTTTCTGTATTCCTTGATTAGATTTTTGTTCCCTATCATGTCTCCTGAGCATCCGTAATCCAGATATCATACTTCATCTTGATGTTCGCATAAAATACATAAATCTCACACACGGTACCCATAATCATGGGTCCTTATTTGTTAGTTTTGGGCACCCACACTTGAATAACTTTCTTGTGTGGTGTCTTACCGAAAAATACCTTATGACCCATTTTTGCCACAGGTATAGCATATGACCTTTGATCTTGCTATCTTGGGTCTTCTGCTTAGGTTTCTTATTTCCCTATACTGTATACGATAGATTCAGTAGAGTCTAGGGTATGATCTGCTCTATGTAGTAGAGGAAGTTTTGTTCCACATTGAAAAGTTTGGTGCATACTTGGTTTAAAAGGTCTGTAGTCTGCCTTTCTATAAAGCGCAGCTCCCTTAGGCTTGATAGTGTGCATCACTTGAGGTTGTTTTGCCTTCTGCTTTGCTGGTGCAGCAGGGATGTCAACCTTCTTTGGTCGAGAAGTAAAGACTTTACTCTTCTACCCCTTTTATGCAACAGTGGTCTCACCTTTCTAAGGTATTTTTACAGGAGATTATTTGACCTCTACCTTGCTACTTGGAGGGATCTCTTTAGCCTTTGAGCATTCAGCCTCATTGATCCACCTTCTGTATCCCAATCCAGATCGATCATATGAGGATTGACCTATGATCAATATTTTTTAAAGATCTAAGGTCTTTCCATTCCATACATCAACATGTTTTTACAGTTTAGAATTTTTGTTGTTGAGTTTATCTACCAACTCAATGAGAAATTTCATTTTCTCATCTGATTTCTTGAGTTCAATTTCAGCCACAAGTAAGTCATTTGACTTCTTCTCAATTTCTTCACAAGATAGATTGTAGTTTTTAGTCATTGAAGGTTTTATTTATTCTCATTTGTTAGGGCAATAAAGTTCTCAAAGGTTTCTTGGAGATCCTCTTTTAGTTCTTCAATGGAGGCATTAGAAGTAGAAAGATCAAATACCTGTTGTCTGTCCTGACTCTTGGCCATGAGACATAGTTGAGCATTTGAAATTATTTCCTCATCATCTGAGTTTGTCCCACTCCAGGTCTTTGCAGCATAGGCTTTCTCTTTCTCCTTTCTTCCAGAGCTTCTTTTGTTGTATTCCTCCTTCTTTCTCTATATAGTATAGTCTTGTAGAGCTCGTCTGCATTGTGTATACTTCCTTTGGCTTGCCACAATTGTAGCATACTTCCTTTTCAGCTTTCTTTGGCTTTACTGCAGCATTCTTCTTAAAGTTTTTAAATTGTCAAGGCCAGACTGCACACTACTTTTCATCAGTTCGAAAAAAGCATACTAGTCATGACCAGACTACAGACTGACGAAAAACAGTTGTAGTGTACTTCCTTTTCAGCTTCTTGTAGCCCTCCAATAATGATCTGCTACTCTGTTGTACGCTTCTTTAGACTGCAACTCACTAACCTAATTCTCAACCTTAGCAGCTAACCAGAAACATGTCCTACTTTAAAGTTTTCATCTTTTCTATACATTTGGAAGAATTGTACATTCTTAATAGGCTTGTTGTATTATTTAGGTCGATACTTTTTCTGTACTATGATTATGAGTGTTTGGATATGATACTCATGATCATTTTGGGTATGGTGAGTGATGCCTTGTTTAGGTACTAGTTCTGTGGCATGAGTATGGGTTCATACAAGTGTGTCGAGGGGGGACGATGAACTAGCTTGCAGAGAAATGTGAGATAAAAAAAAGGCTATATCTTATTATATCTTATTATACTCATGATCAATTTGTTATTAGAATTTGACATGTTATAATTGTCTTTTTAGTTCTTGTATAGTTCTGTTTGTTTGAGGGCAAACAAAGGTTTAGCTTGGCGTATGTGTTAAACACATTTTTATGCACATTTTACACTCTAATTGAACTTTGTTTTATCTTATTATCTCATCAAAATGGTCATTTTTTGAATAAATTATGTAGAATGTTGGTATTGTTGCTTTTTGTTATGTTTTGTGCATATTTTGGCTTTTTTGCACTTAATAATGATCACATGATGCTTGAATTTGGATGAATATTTGGAGAGCCTTTTGGGATGATTTTCATGAGGATTATTAAGTTTTTTAAGCATTGGATTCATATACGAAGTGTTAGGAAAGCAAAAAGGCGCTACGGTTCAAAACGGAGCTCAACATCACTAAGTCAATTTTGCATGTGTGACTTTCACCGCCATGAAAGTGAGTGCCGATGAAAATACCAAAATGTGGTCCCTCTACTCGGGAATGATATTTAACAAAATATCCATTTCATCCCCGTGAAAAAAAGTATGCCCATGAATCCTGTTCGACGAAAAACCTTATTCATTATATATATATATCTCCTTGCAAAATCGTCTGAAGAGGAGATTTTAGATTAGTTTTAGGGTTTCAATACTCTTAGTTTTCTTTAGTTTCGTTTAGGGTTTTAGATCTGAATATAATCTTTCCTTTTCTATTTTAGTAGTTGTACTTTCAGATTCATTTCTTTCGTTTGTCGTCGATGTTGTGATCGTTTGTGTCGTGATTGAAGACAGCGGATTGGTATATCACATTGTTATGATTAAATGCTTAATTTAAACCATGAACTAAGATAGGTGATCAAATTACTCAATTCACAACTTCAATAATTCATCCAATATCACATCCGTCACTATCTAAATCAAGCATTAAGTTTATATCATATCACATACATCATAATCATGAATCCATTTACATGTCCTATCCAGAAAATTACTCACTAATCATGGATAAAGACATTAACAATGTAGAAGAAGAGTGAATAACATAAATCATGATCAACTAAATCGGAATTAAACAAAATAATCGAAACAAATGTCGTGAACGAATCTGTCAGAACAGCTACGTCTCTGGAAATGAAAGCGCGAAACAGCAAACAACGAACAACAATCATGAAACTAGCTAATCTATTGAAAAAACAATGCAAAATGGAGTTTTCTACCTAAAACTAACCTAAAAGCTCTCTAAAAAATGATTAATACAGAGAACTTATAAAGAAAAATACACATGTTTTGAACCCCACAAAAATCACAACAGAAAACGTGTTTCACTCAAACATATTTCATGGTCGTGAACTTTTTTACCGACTACCAGGCCGTGAAAGTGTTGTTTTTCAAAATTTAAAATTTTGATTCAAACTCTTCCTTATCTTGTTATCTGTACTTCTCCAGCTTCAAATCAGCAGAAAATGTTCTCATATGTCCCAAATTAAATCACATGTTTTTTTTTAATGTCGTCTTCCCATTTGACTTCATCTTAATCCAAAATTAGTTTTGAACTACTTCACTGCTAATAAAAACAAAGAAAATAGCAGTAAATATATCCAAAATACAAAACATACTAAAACTAACTAAAAATGACTCAAAATAAGAAAAAAAAATAATAGATAAAAGTTATCAAAAATATGCATAAAAAAGTGTTTAATAAGGATGAGCACATGGAGGAGCTGTTGCCTTTTCCTCTTTGGTCACCTGCCCCTCATCATCCCTTCGTATCCTTGTTCCTCCTCCTTCCGTATCATCTGCAACTTGACCATCTACTCATCGAGTGGAGCAAGAGATGGGATATACCGGGGGTGGTAGGCTTTAATTAGTGCTAGATCCAGATGGTCTCTGGTATGTATTAATTTAAATTTTAAATTTTAAAACTTCAACTTTTATATATTTTCCACTTGATTGATTTTATATATGTCTTTTGGTTATTAAGAATTTGGTATGTGTTTAGTTTCAGGTTTATGATCATGGGGTGCTGTCCAACTACGTCCTCTCGTTTGAGAGCTGCTTTCTAAAGGAATGGATATGTGTGAAGGACGTGTCTTCATAGACGAGGGAGAAAATATAGGGGTTTTTTTTTTAGAGTAAGTAGATTCTTTCTTGAATTTTATTAAATAGATTTTAAGTTCTCTGTCTAAAGTATTGATATCTGTTTGTTATTCACGTGTGTGCAAGATCTTTATTGGTGGAGGCATGAGATCACAAATCTTGTAAGGGCGGAGTAGGAGGAGAGGATGAGGATTCGATCCATAGACATCATGTACAACCCAAGGGCGATGATTCTTAAGGCAAAAAAGATCAGCTGGGTTGATGACGCTTCCTCTGTAGTGTTGAAGGTCAAGTGGATATCTCAGGAGTTCCAAGATCGATCATAGCGAGCCCAAGAGTACAGAAGCAAAGCGGAAGCAAAATACTTGTAAGGAAGTGTGTTTACTGTCCATGTGATAAACAAACTAATAAGTAACTTTTTTTATATTTTGATGTATACTTCTAATTTTTATTTTTATTTTGAATATTCCATTTTTGAAAAGGATCTCAATTTGTAATATTCATAAATTTTTTTACAGGTCAAGAAGCTGAAGAGAAGACCAGACAGATGAGCATGAGGTCTTCGAGTTCGGGCACAAAAAGAAGGGCGTTGTGAGCTCCAGTGATGCAAGTAATTTTTTTTAATTCATAGTTGTTTTCTTACGCTCTCACATTAGTTTCACTTATATTTTGTTTTTCTAAATTGAAATCAGGTTTTTTTTTTTTTTTTTTGTGATTACTGGTGTAGTATAGAGTTCGTCAGGTCGCAATGGTGGATGAGATTTTGACAATGCAGGAGCTCAACACTCAGCTGACTCCGGAGCAGAAGAGAGCCTTGAAGAGTTATGCGTAGTTGGCTGCAAGAGGGGATATGTTTATGGTCTGAACTCGGCCTCCTTGCTCTTTTATCCTAAGAAAGTACATTCCTAGAGCTACAAAGTCTTAGCACCTACCTCCTTGGTGGATGAGGACGTTTGAGGAGGAGATGGCTAATCTGAAGACTCAGACGAAGAGGATGACACAGATGATGCTGTAGTATGGGATGAACCCTTTTGATGGTCGCCCTAACAATCCATGTGATCCACCATCACCTCAAGCTCCTGAAGAGCAAATTGTTGGATTTTAGTTTGTGTATTTTGATATGAAAAACGTTGTATGGTGTTTTCATGTGTTTGGTATAGGATTTCATGTGTGTGGATGATATTTTTTTGAATGGATAACAATTTTGATGTAAATTTGATACCTGAAAGGTTTTATTATGATGTGCTTGTTGTTTTGCGGGTGTTAGTGTTGTGAAGGTTGGTTTTGTGGATGTTGGTTTATATCGGATGGGGATTTGATTGGATTTATGTATGTAGCGATTGATCAGGTAAGCAAGTTTATATTTAGCCATAATAAAGCTGTTTGTGATCGAAACCGTCGCAAAATAGATAAGATTTTGCTAGAATAACATTCTACGATCAAGAACGGTCGCTAATTAGCGAACGTTTTGTATTTCGATCGTTAATATATACTCTACGACTGTTTTTATTTTGGTCGCAACATTTACGACAGTTTTGTTTTCAATCGCTAACATATTTTACGACCAAGATTTTTACGATCACAGTTTGTGACCGTTGTTTTGGTCTCAAATGCATCTTACAACAGAAAACATTGTTTTGTGACCAAATGTATTGAACACTAATAGCCTGAGTTTTTATAGCGATGACAAAATCTAGGAAATAATAACTGTAATTATTTAAGTCCCCTGTATAGAGCAACATAATGTTGTTACACTTTCCATGTCACATACCTTTTTATAAAATGGCTTATTGTACTATAATTTGCCATTTTCATTCTGAGAGAAGTTACTTATCCATCTCTATCAGTTAGTAGGATAAACTGGATACATAGCAACGCCGCAGCTACCTCTTTTGTCCTTGATATTCCTTTCCAACTTCAAGTATCCCTTTTCACCCCATCCTGTTCCCCATGAATTCTTGATAAGCCAATATGGAGTTCCGTCACTTGCCTGGCCATAACCCACTAATGTCACGGCATGGTTGACACTAGTGCCACAGAATGAACTCTTTAAAACACCACTCTTGTAGTTTTTAAGATTACTAGCATCTACAGCAACACCGACAGGTTGGTTTGCAACTGCATTCTGTAAAGCTTGTTCATTATTTTGGCGTACGAATTGATAGCCACCGATTTTGGCAGCTACTGAAACACCTTTCTTGCAGTTTTGTTGATAGCCAACATAAGGGTAGTCCTTCTCGGTTGTGATTCCTCCATTTTTTTTGACAAAGTTGTAGGCCTCGTGAATGCGCCCTCCCTTACAACCATGTTGGCCGTTATATATGTCACAATCTAAGAGTTGCTGCTCAGAAAGCGAGATTAGCTTGCCTGTCGTGATTTTGTGTAAACCCTCAATAGTTGCAGAGGTTGCAAAAGTCCAACAAGAACCTGTACGCAAATATCAAGTATTGAATTCTTTGTCTCTCAACTTTATAATTCAAATATATATCATGGCCATCCTATAATATGTCATGTCATTTCATGGTGTTGGTCTTTTCCTTTTTACCTTCTTTTTTTTTTTTTTTTTTTTTTTGGAGAGGTAATAAAGGGCAATCCCCAATCAATATTACTGTTCTCTCAAGTGATGACATGAAATTGTATGATTTTATACATGACTAACACTCATTGAGTACATAACATTACATATGAGAGGTATTAACATAACATACCTGATTGGTAGAATTCGTATAATTTTTTTTTTTTCTTGGACTAGTAGAATTCGATCTTTTAGAGTGGAGACTTCAAACAACCTTCTGAAACTTTTTTGTTAGTTTGTTTTTTTTTTCCCCCTTTTGGTTAGTGATGCTATATAAATGAGATGGGACTTTCATAACCATTTGTATAACATTTAAACAATAGAGCTATTTGAAAGACGGAAGCATTTGAGATTTAACACTTACCACAAGGATTTTGATTCTTTATTGGAGTCACGGCACCTTTTGCCACCCAATCGACCGATGCAGGCGTTGAAGTAATGTTTTCATACATAAAAGATGTGGAGTTAAACATTGTGTCAAGATCCTCCAGCCCCTTGAAACCAGTGTAAGTAAATTGAAATTCTTCATCGGATAAATCCGTAAAAGCATTTTCGCCGAGCATAAATCCTTCGTTGATTTGATTATGTGCATCGACCAATTCCACGTTTCTTTTGAAAATTTCAAAACGTCGAGCTTTTTCAACATCATCTTTGTAACTACGCCCATATTTTGTCATCCATTCCTCGTGTCTTTTCACCAAGGATGAGTCGGAGTTAAGTGGACGAGATCCTTGAATAGCTAAAAGTTGTAATCCAAAAAACAAAGACGCCAAAAGCATAAATATGCTAAATTGATTGGTGATCAAAGCCATGAGTCTACTATCAAGAGTTCAAGGTTACATGCTTTGGAGTGAAAATCAATGCTGATGTTTAGACGAATGGATGTTGTTGATTTATATAGATTGATTCCAAACAAGTGATACTGTTTACCAATTTGTTGATTTGGTGTTTCTAGGGACTCTCACCCTGTCGTTGATGCTAGCTAGCCTTACTTACATGATCTGTAACCTATTATGACTTGTGTAGGTTAATCCTTTTCATATGTTGAATATTGGCATAGGATTTGATCTAGATTAAGATATTTATTTGATATGTTTAAAGTTTCTTTTGAGTTAAATATCTTTAAGATACATCTTTGGATTAGGTATCTTTAGTTAATAATTCTATGTAAATACGGTTATGTTCGCAAAGCTTTTTGTGACTTTGCGGAACATCCTTTATAGGATTTGAGCGAAACGCAAGATAAGGTTGGCTGAGCTGGAAGAGACATATATGGGTTTTCCTCATAAGGGATTTCCCACGTTCAATTTCATCTGTTGCTGTTATGGTCCTTCTTCGTGGTTACTCGTGTGTTTGATTATTGTATTTGGGACATCAGTTTCTCGAGCTAATTGCATCATGTAGAATATTTTGAAATGATTTTTATATATTAATTTTAAAAAACGTATTTAGACAAATAATATATCTATAAAGAATTTTTGTGATGGTTTTTTTATTAAGTCATCACAAAATATTTAGTATTATGTGACGAAAATTGAAAGCCATCACTAATAATAGTCTTCTATGACGATAAAACCGATCACAAATATATTTTTATTTTGTGACAAAAAAATTCTTAATTCTCCAAAAAAATTAATAGATATGATGATATTATCGATCCATCACAAATGATGTGTGATGATATTTTATATTTTTTTGTTCCATTATAGAAAAGAATCGATCCCTTTGATGATGGTTTTGTATATCCATCACAAAAAGTCATCATCTCATGACAACTTTGCAAAGCTATCACCCTCATCTGTCACACATAAGTATTTTTTTTTTTTCTTGTAGTGTAAATTCGTAACAAGTGATATCGGAGCTCCAAGTTGCATTGCGTAGAGGAATATTTGAAACTTCAAGGAGAAAGATTGGATTTTTGTGTTAAAAAGATGGATCTTTGCTTAAAGATTGATGGTTTTCAGAGTTAAGTCCCACAGACAAGAAGATGATAAATACCGAAAAGTTCGAGCTAAGCCATAGGTTGAAACACTATGTGTGAGTGTCTAGAGGACAAGAATAGAGAAAAAATATTATGCGAATAAAACAGAAGGAAAAGAGGACAGGGTTGAAAAACTCTGTGAAAGATGACATGTATGTTGAGATTCCATAGTCATGATGAAGGCTCGGAGACAAAGAGCACAGTTGTTAAGACGAGCTTCAACGAAAGAAATACATGAGTCGAGACAGAAGCCAATGTTGGAGTGTTAAGAAATTGATGGATGTTTCACTTAATGCGGTCTCACATTGTTCTCGTAGAGGTGATGGAGATCCAGTTAGTCACCAGGGAACTATTGGATTTGGTGGAGATAAGGTCACAGTGTCTAGGTTGTGGAGGTGACGTAGAGCACATCTGGTGCTAATAATAATGACTCAGGAGACACAGATGGTGTAAGTTTCAAAGATAAGCGGATGATAGAGAGAATTGAGGGAAGATCTTCAAGACCGTTTGATATAGGGGGATATCGAAGAAAGAATAAGAGGTGATGAGCCTCAAATCCAAGGCCTCACGATTCCAATGATGAGCCGTGTCCAAGTGGGATACGAGATGACTACTCAATCTGGTTGACTTGTGTTTTTCAGGTCTCGAATCAGGATAGAGATTGTTTAAGATTGATTCGAGATTTGATCTAGATTTAGGTATTTATTTGATATGTTCGAATATCTTTAGAGTTAAATATTTTTAGGATATATCTTTGAGTTAGATATCTTTAATTCATTAATTCTCTATAAATAAGGCCATCTTTATAGAGGTTATTTCGTGGATCTGCGTATAATATTTTTTTTTAGGATTTGACCAAAACACAAGGTAAGATTGGGTGAGTTAAAAAGAGACAAATAAGGATTTTTCTACCCGTGAGAATTTTTCCAATGTTAAATCTTATATGTTGTCAGTATGGTTCTTGTTCGTAGTTGATTGTGATATTCGGTGCATCAGTTTCTCAAGCGAAATGATAACATCATAAAATATATCATTTCCTAAATTAAATTACACTTTCATTTAATTACCTTATTCTTCAAATCCTGGCTAACCGAAATTATAGTTAATACCCATATAAATGAATAAGACTTAACGATTCCTTAATCGTTAAAAGGAGGCCTAAGAATAAGGTTTAAACATTTTAATCGTAACATCTAGTGCCAAAACTGCAGGGTTCTTTTTGCTGCATTATGCTTCAAGAGCATACTACATTTAAACATTAATATATTCATTCATATTTTTATTAATTTTCATACTATCAGTTATCCTAAATACGTTTCCAAACTCCACTGAATTGAAGCATCACTTGAAAACATATATACTTCTAAAATGGATAGAGAGGTTAAGTACAAACCATACCATCTCCAAGTGAAGCTCCGGCCATTTTGTTTTTATCCAAAACCACACCCGGATCAGAATCAACTCCGAGATCTCTTTCCGGTTGGGTTGTTTATTCTTGAATACCAACTTATTCTTGAACGCAGTCCTACTTTGATAAAATTGACTTTACCATCATAGCATATGTTAATAAGGATAGAATGAGTAAATTCCTTATCATGATGGGGTAGGCTTTTTTTTTTATTTCTTTTTATCTAGGTAATATACATATAGTTCACTTTAAGGTAAATTGGGCAAAAATCCCAAATACAAGTTTTTCTTATGTTTTAATCCCATTTCGATTTTTTCAATTTATATTTATAAAATTACAGTTCACAGAGTATGATATATAGTTCACAAATCCAAATGAGGACCAAAACATAAGGAAAACTTATATTTGAGATTTTTGTCCAATTTATCTTAAAGTGAACTATGGTATATTACCTGGATAAAAAGGAATAAAAAAAAAGCCTACCCCATCATGATAAGGAATTTACTCATTCTATCCTTATTAACATATGCTACGATGGTAAAGTCAATTTTATCAAAGTAGGACTGCGTTCAAGAATAAACAACCCAACCGGAAAGAGATCTCGGAGTTGATTTTGATCCGGGTGTGGTTTTGGATGAAAACAAAATGGCCGGAGCTTCACTTGGAGATGGTATGGTTTGTACATTGCAGGGGTGAAAAGATCAACTGAGATCTGTCAGTTTGTTATTTGTATTTTTTGAATTATCAAACAAAAAAAAAAAAAAAATCAAAGTAGGACTGCGCAAGCAACTCATCCTCATGGTCATATCTGAATGAAAGTTATATCATATACTCTTCTTTTGCTTCATAACTTTTGACCATGGTGGTTGAATAGTGGTTGGTAAAGTAAACCTAGGGTGGAGAACTATGGCACTTATCCAAAGGACTATAGAATTATCGGAAGAATTGTGTACTTGGTTTAATTTTCATTGATCTTAAGAGGACAGAGATGGAGTTTCCCACAAGGTTTTATCACATTTTTATCGTCATAAAGGGATATTACCTACATATATAAGTAGAATTAGAAACATATATGATGGCACATCGACCTACGAGAGGACCTAGATCCCAAAAATTTATGAGAAAGAAGGACATGTACAGGTGTTGGATAACATATATATCGACGATCTAAATAACGGAATTCGAATACTCACATTGATTAGGTAATTATGAACTTCAAGCGAAAACGTTGATGTCGTTTTACGAACGGATCTCGTTTGATGACATGCGTCAAAGTATAACCCAACAACACATACGAATTGTACATCTTAGATCCTACGGATAAGCCAACGAGTAAAGAGAACTTGATAGCTTTATGTGGATGTATATGATTGATATATCTCATAAACCAACCCTATAACCTATATTTATGGAATTAGGAAGTCTGCAAGATAAGATTTATTCTGATTAGTTAACTTATCTTATAAGTTAAGATATTTTTGAGATATCTAGATTATATATCTTATCTAAGATAATTAAATGAGATGAACGTATGATCCCCGAGTCATATATCTTTATTTAATTTACATCTCCCACTCACACGCACATAACCTCTATGTCAATCAGTCACCATAAACACGTTCGAGCTCAAATATCAACTCCTGTGCTCAATCCTCATATTTAGAAAAAAGCCGTGCGACCAAAATGAGAAATATAGGTTGGAGCTAATATGACTACAACTCCTATCCAGACGAGACATATCTCATCTCATAAGAAAATAGGAACTCGTCTTCACCCCAGTCTATCACTATCGTATCAATAACTCACCCGATATGTCACTCATGAGCCTCATGCTCAAAGCGCGGTTCAAATCCTTAGTTACGAGATTGGCTTTTTTAATAGGCGTCGAGCAAGCAATGTCCGCATTCGACGGATGCATAATAGGAGACTTGCATCTAGACAAACATAATCAATCCACTTCGCTTTTTGCTTCATTCCCAAAAGTACCCCAATAGAATACAAACAAAGAATCAACACAGAAAACTCTGCATCATATCGTGCGCTCCAATGCAGAACGATGGAGAAATATGTAGATCTCACTGAATGATGCGAACAAGGATATCCATCAATCCTCCATACGCTAAATGCCTCAAATACGTCTAGATATGAAGAGGCGTTATGGTGGAGTCTCAAGCACATCATATCCTAGTGAGTGCCTCGAGTGCGTGTCTAAGATAAAGTCCAACTCTACATCATATGGAACTAGGACCAATTGTTCCTCGAACGATCATCCCTCGACTCCAGCTCTCTGATTCGCCCTCCACGCAGTTCTCATCATGGACGTCGAATCCGGCTAACCAACAAGGCATAGATAGGCTTGGAACGAAGTACCCATATTCGATCCATCGACCTCATCCTGACCAAATCAAGACGATCACAATATACTCCAATAATCCCAGATCATTCTAATATATTAGCGCTTGGCTAAATGGATAAATCGATCTCAACCTTGTTCGCTACTCATCAGTTCTAAAGGGAGGTTGCTTAGTGAGATAGCCAACCTATTGCCTTATGACATGTCTTTGTATATATACCAAAAAGATTCAATATGATTTATAAATTGAAAAAAAGCATTAATTACTAAAGTCTTCAATGTCAAAAAGAAAAGCATGCATATCAAAAGAGACTGATTAAGGCCTACGAAGCCCTATGTTCCGAACATGTCGTATAACTGAAGTCCTAACAACTGGCTTAGTAAGCAAGTTAGCGATCATATCACTTGTACCTAAATACTCTAATGTAATCTCCTTCTTCTGCTCTTCTAAATCTCTAATGAAGTGATATCTTGTCTGAATATCTTTTGCCTTGTCGTTGTACCTTTAGTTCTTGACATACTATAAGACTAACATGCTATGAGTATACAATGTAACTGTACGTTTGGAGCTCTCCGTACTCAACAAATTCTCAAAGAACCTTCTCAGCCAAACACCTTCTTGTGCGGCTGCGTTGCAAGCAATGTACTCGGCCTCAATGATGGATAAAGCAATACAAGTATGCTTCTTACTGCTCCAAGATACAGCTCCACCATTCAATGTAAACACAAAGGCTAACGTGGATTTACACTCATCTAGGTCAGCGGCCTAATCCGCATCAGCATATCCTTGTAGGCAAAGCTCTCCTCCTTGAAAGCATAGCATATAATCGATAGTGCCTCGTAAATATCTCAAAATATGCTTCATAGCTTTCCAATGCTCGAGATCGGATCACTTTAAAAACGACTCATCGAAAACTTACCGTGAAGCATATATCAGGTCTAGACACACCATAACATACATTTCAGACTGCACTCCCATAAGGAATGAAAGACATCTTATGTCTTTCTACATTAGTCCGGGGACACTGATCATGGGAGAGTGTAGCACTCTTGTCACATGGCGTGTCATTGGGTTGGCTTGATCCATGTTAAAACACACCAAGAACTTCTCAATAGAAGTCTGTTGACTCATCACAAAAAGCTGTTTTGATCGATCACGAACGATCTTTATCCCAAGGATAAAATGAGCCTCACCCATATCCTTCATCTCAAATAGAGAAGGCAACCACTTCTAAGTAGTGACAATGCTATCCTTATCATTTTCGACGATCAATATGTCATCGACAAAGAGTGAGAGTATGAGCAAACTCCCCTTAAAGCGCTTCACTTACACATAATGGTCCTCTTCTACGACCATGAACTTTGCCTCAAGCATAGCTCGATAGAAGCGAAGATATCATTGTCTAGAAGACTACTTAAGTCCACATATAAATGGAACGCCGTAAGCAATAGACTGAGTTGCACTGGCTCCCACTGGCCTCGAAGCCTGAATACTGAGCCATATAGATCTCCTCCTCAAGTTTCCCATTAAGAAATGCAGTTTTCATATCCATTTGATATAATTTCAGATCTAGATACGCTACTATCGTCAGAATAAGACGAACAGAGTTTACGCACTATAGGAGAATATGTCTCATCGTAATCAACACCTTCTTCTTGTTGTGTGAAACCCTTTGCCACGAGACGTGGCTTGTACTTATCGATCGCCCCATCAGACTTGCACTTAATCTTGAAAACCCATTTGTTTCCAATCACAGAGCGTCCAACCAGAAGATCAGCTGGCTCCCATACCTGATTTCGTTTCATGATATCTAACTCATCCTCCATAGAAACTTTCCACTCAAACGTATTAGGCAATGAGAGAGCCTCACGAACATTTTGTGGCTCATAACGAGCTACTAATTTAGCGATAAAAGTCTCATCGTCAAACCTCTTAGGTAGGACAACCTTTCGCTTAATTTTTTGTGGAGAAGGATTAGAAGACTTAATTTTCATATCTATAGGAGTTTGTAAGCTCTCACTGGAAATAGGTTCCACAATGCTCCTACTAAGAGCAACATCGATAAGAGTGCTCCCACTCTGAGCAGCATCTTCACTACGATCATTGAGAACATTAGGAGTTGATTCCCCACCTTCATCGATCGATCTAGTAATGACATCTTCAATATCTAACCCATAGAGTTGAACATCCTTCTTCACCTTTATTAGGAAATTCATCCTCGATGAATGTCACATCTCGCGTCTCAATCTTAGTCAGCGTGCTATCTGATTGGTCGCATAACATCACATATCCCTTTGAGTGCTCGGGGTACCTGATAAATCTCCCTTTGTGTCCTCTTAGGTTCAGCTTTGAAACTTGAGTTGAAGGAATGCGCACAAATCCTGCAGACCCCCATGGTCACATATAGCATAGACTAGGCCTACGCGCAGTCCATCTTTCATAAGGTCTATCAGACACTGGTTTACTCGGCACACGATTTAATATGTAGGCAGCAGCCAACAACATATCACCATAAAAGGATATGGTGAGATTCGCTTGCACCATCATACTCCTTAATCATGTCTAACAATGTACGATTCCTTCGCTCAGCAACACCATTTTAGTGCGGTGTATGAGGAGTCGTTAATTGCCTACTGATCTCTTTTTCCTCACAGAGCAGTCTAAATTGCTTAGAAAGGTATTCGCATCTGCAATCAGTCCTATGAACCTTCACAATTCTACCGAGGTGATTTTCAACCTTCTTTAGGTAGCATTGAAAACATCTCCAGGCCTCAGACTTATGAGCAATCAAATAGACTTGACCATATCGTGAAAAGTCGTCTATAAATGTGATGAAATATAATGTTCCATTACGAGCATGACTATTGAAAGGACCGCATATGTCTAAGTGAACATGCTCTAGAGGATTATCAGTTCATAATCCCATCCCAAATTTAGGATTGCGCACTGCTTTTCCAATCAAACAAGACTCACACGTTGGAAGATCGACTGTGATAAGTGGCCCCATTAGGCCGCTTCTGGCCAACCTAGTCATCCGTCATCCTTTCCTGTCCAATATGACCTAATCTAATATGCCAATCCACAAAGATTTGAAACTGAAAATCGTGCAAGTAAAATCACCAACATCAAGAACATAAAAACCATCCATTAAATGAGTTTTATTAAAGATATGTATATCCAAAATAATATCTATAGAGTTTGAATCTATTATAAAACGAAAATCAATAAAAGCGAATGCTTGAACTGAAACGAGATTTCTCCTAAGACCCGGTGCATGCAAGACATTCTCTAAAAGTAATGTTCATCTAAAATTAAGCTTCAATTGATAGGAGCTGATGCCCAGAACGCTCTCTACCGTGCTATTACCCATGAATAAAGAATGACTGCCCTTTGGAATCTTCCAATATTTCATGAACCCTTCACGATCTCGTGCTATGTGCTACATTGCTCCTGAATCCAAAACTCGGGATGGATTAGAATTCGTGCACACTGCATATGTAATCATATTAACATAAGAGTGGGAATAAGAGGATACCTTCTTTGCCTCAATGCAATCACCAGCGAAATGTCCCTCTTTGTCACACTTAAAGCATCTTCCTTGTTTGGTTTTCCTTTCTGAACTCCGTACTCCTCAAGTCCTACGACGCGTACATTTTCTCTTTTCACCCACCTTAGGTTGAAGTGGTGATTGCTTCTTAGGTCTCTTATTGCCACCTTATAGCTTGTTGTCGTTGCGAGACCTCTTTTTCTTTCATATATTTTCTCGAGCGTATAAACCTTCTGAGTGCTAGCCTCCAAGGCCAGGACGATCTGCTTTAAGCTCAAAATGAGAATGACATCTTTAAGAGTTTTTCTGCTCTGATTATGTGTCATCTGCATTACAAAGTCATCCCATGACTTTGGTAAGGACTTAAGCATTAAAGGCACCTTTTACTCGTCATTGAGTTAATGGCCATTTGCGATCAAATCTCTCATTATATTGGACATAGTTTGAATGTGAGATATCACATCGTCACCTTGTTTCATGGAATAACGCTCAAATTGCATAACGAGAGATCACAACCTTATAACAGAGGTACCGACATAAGTATCTCGGATGGCTATCCACATGTCATAAGCCAATGGAATAGTGACAAACTCAACAAGAAGATCGTCAGCAAGTGAGACCAATATGCAAACTCCCGTTTTTTTTTTTTTTTTTTTTTATCATCCTTGATCCACTTTTCATGTGCTCTTTTTTGGCTTTGGGTTGCGCCTTCCCCAGGAGTATCCATTTTGGTCAGAATGTGCTCTTTTAACTCCTCAGTTTCCAAGATAAGTTGTACACGATGGCACCAAACTGAATAGTTTTTGTCATCTAATGTGCACCTCTTGAGCATATCTAACGAAAAGCGATCTCGATGTTGTCATATCACGACAAAAATGAGAAATAAGAGCAAATATGAGATATTTATTAGCTCTTTCAGGCATATATAGAGAGATACTCTTAAAACTTTTTCTAATTATATTACGCCCCACCTAAAATTGTGCAAGGAAGGATCGCTGAACTCACCCCCACATGATCATAAGAGACGATTTATAGTTTTTTTAGGAAATTTTAAGGTGCTCTATCAAATTTAAACTATCCACTTGAAATTAATTTTTATTTTGCCACCATATAGGGAACCAATCCTTTAATTGAATTGACGAGGTAAGTGGGTGGCTACCTGCGTCATGCGGACCTAATTAGAAAATCAGTCCTCTTAGACACCAATAGGTTAAATTGAATTTGCGCAGGTAAGTGGGAGGATACCACATCTTACGGACATAATTAGAGTATCACTTGTCTTAAACACCAAAGTGACTGAATTTACAATCCGAGCCTCAACCATTTAAGGACGCTCTACTAATTAAATAATGAAAAAATAAAAATTTATTATAAGAGAATATAACGTAACATTTTTCCTTTTTTTTTTATTGTTAGCATCCATATAGCGGACATGGGATTCCCGATCTGTACAATAACCATGTCGTTTATAATTTTGATTTTATTAACATGCAAATAGCAAATATGGGGTTCCATAACATAAAATAACCACATCGCTTATTATTTCGTCATAATATTTGAATGAGGAATATATGCGATTATATAGCCAATTTGGTAAATATGCCAATCTTCCAAACTATACATAAAATATTGAAGATCCTAATGACACCCATATTCTCCACTATATAATCCATAATATTAATTCCTTCCTATCTACCCATTAGTGGAGCTGGCTCCGTTCAAATAGTAAAAAAATACTAATAAAAAATAAAATCAATGTTAACTAACACGGACAATATTCATCGGGTTAATAATAGGACCAAATAGGACAATCAAATTTATTTGTCTCATATCTATCAGGTTAGTCACATGTTATATCTAAATAATATAACCAAATAATTGCCCTTTTGATCAACCCTGCAAAACAGAATACGACGAAATACTCACATATGTACGATCAATATTTATTCGATATTATACTACACTTACTCCCATTAAATTTAGAAATTTTAATTTAAGGGTTAAAAAAAAAAAAGTCTATGTAACCCTTGAACCGCCGCACATCAGCAATCTACACGCAGGACTTTTGCATCCACTCTTCCTTTGATCAACTGAATTCATGTTGGAATTCATGGAGAATACCTACCCTGAGGCATCACCATTGACTTTGGTTGCTTAGGCAGCTTTTCCAGGTAGTTTTCAAGTCATGGAGGTCCTAATCTTTCGAACCGTTGGAGGATCTTGACATCCTCACATGATGATCGCCTTGCCAATCGCGAGGTTCTGAACCCGGAAGCTACACTCGGAAGCCTTGTTCACCCACAGATATGAAGACGACTTCAATCAACTGAACTCGTCAAGCAGCTCGTTCGAAACGCAGGCGCGACAAGCATAATCGCTGCTCTGGTTCGTGTTTGAATCGGCTCCTACGATCCCGGATCTACGCTCCCCCATGCCGCTACCGAACAACAATCATCTCCGCCAAGGTGCTGGTGCAGCCAACGCCGGCGCAACTCTGTCTGGCGACAGCTTCCCTGGGAAGGTTCAGATTGTAATAAATCAATTAACAAAATTGAAGCCTTGACCTCGAACGCTCTCGATTTGGAATTCGCCAGCCTTCTGCTTGAATCAAGTTTGCAGCTTCTTCTGCTCTTTGAACTCTGAAGCAATCGATGAGGATGAGAGTTTTATGGGTTTTTACGTGAGATCAATTTATCAATAACAAATATCAAACCGTATTGATCTTCAAAGACTTAGCAAAAATTAAAAAAAATAGGATCATTAATAATTATAATAATTATTGCTTTGTTAAAATTTTGAACGTTAATTATGAAAGTTTCCAAAATTGATTCAAATAATGGGTATTTTTTTCTCTCAAATTATAATATTTTGAATTGATATATATCAATATAAAATTTGATACGTATTTAACCCCATCCTAATACATATTGAGAAATGAATATATAATAACCGGACAAAATCACCCTAGTTGGGACAACAAGGTAAAACCCTACTTCCCCTCTTCTTCTCCCCTTTCCCCGACTCGCCGCCACCTCTTCCCGCGCCGCTTTCACTGTTCGTCGCCGCCGCCCATTCGGACCCAACGTCGCCGCCCCTGACCACCAGCGTCGTCCTCAGCTTCGCCCATCCTCTGCCAGCTGGAGCCGCCGCCGCTCGCCCTTGGCCTGCCTCCGTCGAAGGCGCCGTCGCTCACCATCGCTGTTGGAAACGGAGATGGGATACTGTTCTCTTGCCATGATCATCGCGAGGGACGACGAGTGATCGTAGCACCATACCGAGCTTCCTTTCTTGTTTTGTGCTGCTTGCCTTGCGTTGCTAGATTGTGTCCATGGTCGCGTATTGATGATGTGGAGGCGTGGTGAAGGGGAAGAATAAAAGGGGATGTGGGGACACAGGGATGGTCGTGGCCATCATGGCGATTAATTCGGAATTCCATATTCTGTATTCAATTCATTAGCAATTGTTTACGATGTTCAGGTCATTCATTTAATTCTTAAAACAATTACTAATTATTGATATTTTATATTATAGGAAATTATGAAATGGAACATCAGGATTTTCAAGGTCTTGGGTTCGAATCACACTATCTTCAAAATTCAGATTGGGCACGTCCGTTGACTTCGATCAAAACTTTACTCGATACTGATGGGGACGTCTTGTCAGTATCTGAGGGATTAGTCGAGATGCGCGTAAACTGACCCGGACACCCTCATCATAAAAAAAAAAACATTAGGATCTTCAAGAGCATTAATTCACCCATGTAATTACAATCGTTTTAATTCGTCTCAAAGATAACATCGAATCCGCGTTTAATTTTGTATAACGGCTAAAGATCGTCATCTTGAACAATGTGCTACAATTAATAGGGTTGATGTAGATGATTGATTGTATGTTTGGTTGATTAGATACGTATGTATGATCACCGTCGTATGCTAATATAAGAAAAATAATTATTTTTATAATATTGATTGCCTCTTGGTTGCGTGGTGTGAATCTCTCTAATTTAGATCTTTGGGTAGATATTTGGAATGCATGACGATCTTAAATGGGATGATATGGGTTAAATAATGATTTAATGGGTTGAGAATATATTAATAAATTAATGGGTTAAAACAATGATGGGGACAAGCTAAAGACTAGTTAAGGAGAGTAGACTATGAGGACACCCTTCTCGTGCAGGCAACGGTAACGAGGATTGGTCGTATTGACATCAAGGATTGATCATGAGGAAAAATTTACTGCAAGAGGCCCCATTATCATTCATTAGGGAGTTACGTCCCTGATTGATAGACCGATTTAGGAAATCTGTCTTTAGTCGCAAATATTAATAAATGGGTTGATTCGGAAATTAAAATTATGTAACATAAACAATAAATAAACGAACCGATTGGATTTTTTTGGATTTTCTCCATGTTTATGTTTTATCATTTATTATTTATTCCCCAAGAAAGGATTCGAACAGTACATCATTTAATCAAATCTAACTTCAAAATATTTCGACATTCAGGCAATTGATGAACACACTTTCGGGGTTTTGCATCACGACCAAGCTAATACAAGTTAGGACCCCCATAAGGTGATGTGTTGTAATGTTGTTTGCGAATGGTTGATGCGGTTATATGTTTTATGGAGTGCGGGTTGAACGTAATCCATTGCAATTATATTAATCCCCTGAAGTGAAATAGGGCCTATGATGTTACGGGGTCTTTGGCTCACGGTTTACTATTCCATTTCAATTTTGTTACAAACAGATGATGGGATGACTTTGAGCGAGATTTATTGCATTTGTATTTAGTCTAGTTGGACTTTCTTCAATAAATGTGTAATGTTATTTTCAGATCTTAGTTCATCTTCCACTTCGAAACATTTAAGATCATTGATGTAAGTTTTGGGATTTTGATGTTGGATGTCATTTTCCTTGTTTTCAAGGCCTAAACCTTATGGGAATATAATAAACTTATTCAGAATTATTTTTAGCGATGGTAACGTCTTGGGAAATTTTGTGACGTTGCACGTATTCTACTCCGTTTGAGGTATTAATTAAGCTTCGGGTTGCAAGCAAGTATGCCTCTAGGATATAATTAAGCTTCTCTTGTTCGTTGCGGGAAGCGCTCCCAAAGACAAATCCCTTAGAACCTTCTTTAAAGTAGAGAATAATTCGGTGTTTAATCGATCGGGATGAAAGTGATAGTTATGTTTAAAAAGATTGAAGATACTAGATTGAAAGAAAAAACAATGCACAACACAAGAATTTACATTGGAAACTCAAGTACCAGGAGAAAAGTCCACGACACCATCACAAATCCTGATGGCAAACCATTATGTGAAGAGAAGATACAGGAGTTGTGATAGTTATAACTCGTTACAATGACAACATCCTCTCCTACGATTATATATAATTAGAATGCTAGACACCTAATTTCCTAACATGGATAAAGCCAACTTACATAATAATATAAACGCGGGTCTGTATCATATTAGATAACCCGTTTAGGTTCGAGAGGATTACCCTTGAGCTCTATCCAGCAGGCGCAGCCCCCTAGACCCCTCATCTGCTCAGCGGGGGAGCAAAACTCTTGCTAAGGGCCTTTGCCCTTGGACCTACAAGCGATGACTCCGGATAGCGCATATTTATCGAAGACGTGAAATAGTCGATAAGCTGAATAATATAATGTTTCATTTGATTGAAAAGTGATATACATAAGAATTATTGTCCCGAGATTGAATAAAAATGCCCATGCACGAAGGTTACATGAAAAGGAACCTTAATAAAGTTAAAAAATAGTTTCTTGCATAGGTCACGGCAAGCCTTATTCACGATCTTGAACTATTCAGCAAATAACTCCAAACTTGGCAATGAGTTCATTCATGGCCATGACAAGGGTAGTCACGACCATGAAGACCTTCACCGGTCAAAAACTTAAATTTTCAATGTGCAAAAATTTCTAATACACAGGCGATGAATTTTGGTGCTAGTTTGCTTAAGCTCAAGCACAACCCGACCCAACGTGGTGTAGTGTGCGTACATGTTTCCAAAGTCCATTATGTGCTTTCACTAATTCTAAAAAAATAAGTTGAAAAGTACTTTATATACTCTAATTTCACCGACCCTACATAAATGTGATAAGGATTTTCAAACAATCTTTATTATACTCTTTTGTATGCAACATTATAAGTTTCTACGCAAATTTATTTTAACATGTTTTATGCTCCGCTAACTATGCATAATGGAGGAAGATATCAACACCAATCACCAGCCAATGTTGAGCAAGTTTTATGTTGTTTATGCCAGGGAAGAAGAGAAGGAGCGGACAGTGGAGGAGCGATAAAGAGAAAGATTGGATAGTGAAACGGGGGCATTCTTTAGCAAAACCTTTGTTTGTAGAAATAAGACGGAGTTGATCGCCATCGTTATTTTTAATACTATATCACTCAACTTAATTAGTGTCAACCACTCTATATATTATGAGCACTGCAAAAACGCAGACAATTACAAAATTTTCGATCGCTAAACAAAGTTTTCGGTCACTAAAATGGGTTTGTGATCGAAAACCGATCTTAGAAATGAGTTTGCGACTAAAAACGATCGCAAACTTTAGTGGTCAAAAGTTTGATTGCAAAACTAGTTAGTGACCAAAACGATCGCTAATTAGTGATCGAAAACGAAACGGCCATCAACTTTGCGATCGAAAAATAACAATGAAAGAATAAAATTTAGCGATCGAATATGGATATAGTCACGAATCAGCGATCGAAATAGTCATTAAATCTTATTAGCAGTTTTTTTTTTTTTTTTTTGTGAAGTTTCGACCGTTTCAGTCAGTAATCTTGTATACCTGGTTGCATAAAATCTTGTTTTTGCGAATCCCTACTATGTACATATAAATCCATCCAAATGCCCTCCGATACAACACCAACATCCATAATATCAACCTCCACAAAACATGATACATTTCATAAACGAAGCATTTAAGGTATCAAATTTACATCAAATCATCATTCATAACACAAATATATCATCCAAGCACATGAAAAACAGCTTTTGTGCCAAAATACATAAAAAAAAAAATCCAATAATCAGCTCTCCTGAAGCTGGAGGTGATAATGGATCTCGAGGATCCTCGGGATTTCTTCGATCAAAAACATTCGTCCCATACTACTACATCATCTGTGCCATTCCTCCTGATAGTAGACCGAGGAGACCGAGCCGAGTCCATATACATAACCCTTCTAACAAGCTATTACTTATAGATACGCCCTACTCCTCAAGACGCTCTCCTGCTCCGGAGTCACCTGAGGCTCTTGTGTGGTCAAGAACTTATCCAACACCTCATTTTGGCGAACTCTATACTGCATCTATATCACGAATAAAAGATTTTATTTTAAAAAAGGAGTTATTCAGTGAAAAAAAAAAACAAAATAAAACTGAAATAATTATTGAATTGTAAGAAAATAACTATGTACTTAAGAAACTAACTTATAGACACTCCCTTTGCTCTGTCATCATAGAGCTCGATCTCATCACTGGAGGTCAATATAGCGTCTTTCTTCTTATGTATGTATTCAAAGACCTCATGCTCATCTAACCTCCTCTTCAAATTTTGAGTCTATAAAAGTATTTATGAGAGATTAAAAATTGAGATCCTTTTCAAAAATAGACAATTTCAACAAAAAAAAAAAAAAAAAAGAAATGAACAGAAAAACAAAAAGAAAAGGAAAATCCAAAACAAAAGAAAAAACCCTTAAAAAGTATACATCGAAATATTTAAAAACAGTGACTTATCAATTTCTTGGTCACATGGTCCATGGATACACTTCCTTGCATGTGGTTCACTTCCCTTTGGCTTCTGTTCTCCTATGCTTCCTGTGATCGATCTTGGAACTCTTGAGAGTTCCACTTGGCCTTCAACACTGCAACGGAAGTGTTTCCAACCCAGCCGACCTTCTCCCCCTTAGTCAACTTCTCCATCAACTTGTGCATAATATCCTTGGACCTAATCCTTATCTTCTCCTCCCATAGTGTCCTCACATGGTCCATGTTCTCGTACCTCCACCAATAAAGATCTAGGACACATGTGACAAACAAAACAAATATAAATAAAATGTCAAAGAACTTAATCTATTTAAAAAATATTCAAGGAGAATTCTATTTACTCCTAGAAAACCCTACATCTTCTCCCTCGTCCATGAAGACACATTCTTCCAACATGTCCATACACCCTAAAAGTAGCTCTCAAAGGAGATGGCGTAGTTGGACACCAAGTTATGATCATGAAACCTGAAATTAGACATATATTAAATTGTTAATAAAATAAAGGCAGATATAAAATAAATCAAATGAAATACCACATATTGAAGTTGAAGTTTTATATTTTAAAAATTAAACTAAATACATACCATAATCCATCTTGATCTAACCCTAATCGAAGCCTCCCAACCTGACATACCCAATCTATTGTTCCTCTTGAGGAGCAAATGAATGAGATGATGGTGGATGACAACTAGAGAAAACATGGTCAAGATACAGGTGATACCGAAGGCAAAGGAACAAGGGATGTTTGCGACGTAGTATATCGTGAATTAACGCAAGTGTATGTGTCGTTTGCAAGTAATAAGATGAGTATAAGAGTTATCGTCCCACGAGGACTTAACTCTAGCGATCGAAGTATTAATAATTTAACTTGGGTCAAACGATCTAAAGGTGACGGTTCAGTTATGTAAAATCTCATAATGTAAGTAAATTAAATGACAAGGATCACACACACACAAAGATGTAAAAGAATGAGTTTTTCTATATGTGATGAGGTAGGGTTATGATTTCGTTTTCTGATTGATTTAGTCACTATGTTGTATCATCTAGTCGTTCATGAATCTTTGTTATAGATTGGATTTCCTAAATTATAATCTAAACTCTCTCTAACCATAAATTACGTCTAACTAAACGTCGTCTTTAACACCTCTTGGTGAGAGACCATCGCGTGTTAGAAAACATGAAGTTCAATGGGTGTCTCAACTTAGGCTGCCCTTAATTCTTAGATAACACCCTTTCGTTTCCTTGTTCTAGCGTTTGAACATATTTTCACAGCACAGCTTCCTATCAAGCACAACTCAATAGAAATACACGACCAATAACACAAGACATCTAACCTACTCCTAGACGCGACATGACACAAATCTAACTCCAACTTCCTCCCCCAAGACTATGTTGAGTATACTCCAAATGCGATATAAGAAATGCAAGGAAAAGAGAGTTGTAGTGAGCTTGCCTTAAAGGTGATCAATCCATGGGAGGTCCCGAAGGATCTTTGTCAGCTTAATGTGTGCCTTGATCACCGCAACGAAAGCATGGTCATGTCGGAAGCTTAAGGTATACGTCTCGGTCGTCTCCGCTGTCATGGTGGAGTTGGCGGATGAGAAGCGCTTAGGAGTCCCACGTCTGCTCGAACCCTCGTTCGATCATCAACCGGATATCCACATGGTCCATCTATGCTCTCTAGGCTCGTATCAAGACGCTTAACCCGAGCCCCCATGTCGGGTAGGCCCTCAATGCATAGAAGGACGGGTGCATCCTATTCCTCGTCATCTTTATCCGTATCCTCTTCTTCTTTTTGATGCGTTGTAGCTCCTTGTCCTTGTTGTTGTTGCTGGATTCGTTCAATCCAATTATTGTTGAACTTTCCAATGCCAAGGGCCCTAATGCCCATGGCATTGGTAGGGACACCCGCCTGTAGGCATAGTCTGGTGATAAACCGAACATGCCGTATGTGTTACAAAGTGCAATTTCCCTTGAAACCACGGACATATTCTCGTACGAAGGACAAAAGGGTATGTCCCAAGTTGACACTCCCTTTGCGTAGCAGCAATAACATAAGATGAGCTTTGGGCATGGAGATCTTCGAGCGGTTCCCTAAAGGATGGATATTGTTGATGATGAGATGTTGCAAGATGCAAGCCTCCATGGTTAAGTAGTTGGTGTCGAAGTGGAAGGAGCTGTTGCAACATAGGTCAAGCGGACATCGGAATTCCACCTCAAAGGTATGTGGCGATGGTGTCATGGCCTCGAGTGGTGATGAAGTTGACATGGCCATCGATCATTGAAGGATAGGAAGGTGCCTGATGTGTGTGCAAACACGCATCACTTTCTTAGTAAAAGTTACTTGTTTGTGTGAAATTTCCATGTTAATTTATGTCATTTTAATCATTTTTATTACTTAGAGTGTCGATACTGCAGTATAGGAAGGTGCCTGATGTGTGTGCAAACACGCATCACTTTCTTAGTAAAAGTTACTTGTTTGTGTGAAATTTCCATGTTAATTTATGTCATTTTAATCATTTTTATTACTTAGAGTGTCGATACTGCAGTATTTCTTGTTTTCATTATCGAGGTGAAGAAATCAAAGCTTTTTAATATGATGACTATTTTGGAGTGCTTAAGAAGATTTTGAAGTGCTTGGAGATGATTTTCATGTTCTATAATCCATTAAAAAGAAAAAAAAAACAAACGGAGCAAAAACGAAGCTAAATTACAAAAGTTATACGAGTTTGAAAATCGGTTGATTTTGTGACTTTTGGCACGGCCCGTGCCTGCCATACAAGACCCGTGCGACGTAATTTCTAAATGTTCCTGTGCACGGGCCATGCTGGATATGTTTGCTTGGCACGGACCGTGCTTAACCACAAATCTGCAATACTTATCTTCACTATTTTAGGAAAAATTAGTAATTTTTTTATTATTTTTCTTTGACTACCCACGACGAAATATCATTTACAGAGAGTTTTTTCATCAAGATTTCCAGAGGGAAGAGCCTTCGATCGAGTCCAAGACAACGAATTCCACGGACAACATCAAGAGCTACGTCAAGGAAGATTGAGATCTATGGTACGCTATGTTCCACCATCAAAGGGATGATCATCGACCATTATCTTGACCAGCCTCTGTTGGTCTAGGGTTTAGTATCTTTTTTCTTTATTCGTTGTGATTTGTAATGATTTCTTGTGATTGTTTCATGAATTATTCATTTCTTATTATAAAGGTTGCAGCAGAAATCATTGAGTATGCCTTAGTGATTTAAACTTTTTCATGGATTTTTATGAGATGTGATTCATGAATTCAATAATTTCATGTTCAAAACTTATGGTATCATGTTTATGTATTGATTTATCCCTAATTATTTATTCTTTATATTATGAGTGATCACCTTAGTATATGTAATGCCCCCGACTTTCCGCACCGGAAGACACGTGAGCGTTATGCCATCACGGACCCGATCCGTGACAAGGCTAAACAAACCGAATGGGTTTTAGGGGTACAGAAGTCAAGGAAACAGAATTCATAACTTACAGTCCCAAATACCTGTTTAGTTACAACACTTAAGTGGACGATATGCAGATCGTTTATTACATTTAAACAATATAGTCATCTGATCTGCCATAATATTCGAAGTACTTGGATTCGTTTATATGCAATGCAAGCTGCTGGGGGCATACCTGCAATTGAAAAACATAACCGTGAGCTAATGAAGCTCAGCAACCTCTGGTGTATGAATCCCAATTACATGGAACTTTCGCTAATGGCTATGACGACCGTCGAAAGTCCCTAAAACATTTATATATATATAGAAAAATTTGGACGCCATATCACACAACATCGTTTCTCATTGCTTTATATGGCTTTGTATCGCTTTTAAGAGTCACTCCTTTCTTTTGCATTAACTTAGGGTTCATGACTCGACTCAAAAGTAGCGACAACTCCAAGGATATGACCGACTCGGAGTATAGAGATAAGATAAAGTGTCAATCTTCAGTCGGGTTATCCAATAGATCTGGTATATTCGCACCTGCCTACCCTATGCGTCCCTTACACCTCTTGTGCGCATTCAATATGGTATCGTTTGCCAGCACTGAGATAATTTTGGCCTCCCCGCAGAGAACAATCCGTGGCCCCGCCACAACGGCGTAGAAGCCACTCCATGCATGTAAAGAGGATGGGGGATGCCCATCGCTACTTAGCTAGTTTTCACCCGTGACGATGACTCCGAGGATAATACAGGAGTGCAATCACTCAAACCCATGCCACCAAGGCTATTCAAGGAAAACAGATGATCTCAATGGATCCAAAAAGGGACACCATGTTCGACCTTCTCAATAATTTCAAGGAAAACGGCCAACGGTCTAACGGATCCACAAGGGATGTCAATGTCGTCCTTATCAATTCAAGGAGGCGATATTTCTTATCAATTCACATGGATAGTGTGACCATGCTCCACATCCCGTGTTCCTTTTTTTTTATTATTTAACGGTCACTTTCATTTATTTTTCGTGAGGGTATATACATTATAAGGGTGTATTCTAGTTCATTTCAACCCCAAATACCCCATCACATGTCAAACGTGATCGTTTATGCATATTTGACGATATGCATTTAGGTTTAAGGTTCGGGGCACGAAAATATATTTTTCCAGGCCAGAAGGCCGTCATGGGCGTGACCGGGCGTATCGCGGACACGACGCCACTGTGTAGGAAAATCCCAATTTTTTCCTCATCGCCGCCGCGACCCAGGATGGTCACGGGCGCGACAGATCTCTGGCTAGAATCCTGCAGGGAACCTCCCTGCCCAACACCGGATCGTTCAACTCGCATTTTAACGCATCCAATCCATTCCACACACATCAAACACATCAAAACATGTCCCAAAGCATGCACGGAAACAAAGAACGTGTGTGAACGAATAAAAGAGGTCTATCGGACAGGTGAGGTTACCTCATACGCGTATGGTTTTCTTAAGCACACGAGCACACGGATGGATGCGTTGGCATCCCCTAACCAAGCTATCGATGGTGATCCTCCCCTCCATGCTGCTGCTGCCCGTTGTCTTGAGTTGGTGCGATGACGATGGTGAAGATGACGGCAAAGATAGAATGGTGATGATGATGTTGATGATGATGATGTTGATGCGGTGGCTGCCGGAGAGGTGATGATGATGGCGGCGAAAGGCATGAGTGATGGAGAGAAAGTGGGAGCGGTGGGTATGGTGGTGGAAGTAGGCGGGAGTGGAGAGGAAAGTGGAGGTGGATGAGTGTGGGTTTAATCCCATGTTTTGTCCCACGATACGTCTCGTTCACTCCATTGTTCAAATTTCGCAATATTAATCCATGAAAAATCTATTTGCATCGGTAGATTTATTCCGTGCATGAAAATATAACCTCCCGAGTCATAATTCATTCTTTTTGGGATTAAATCAATAATCCTTATGCGCAACGTTTATAACGTTATAACAATATAACGTTTTTCGTTCGTAACGTTTATTGGCGCGTTCAACTAATCATCTCAAATATTCCATCGTCATATTTGATTTAATAATCAAATATTTACTTGAATTCAAATATATAACCTTTCAGCACGATTTATCTTAAAATCATAACGTTATATATTCATTTCTAAATTCCCAAAATTCTCGGGTATTACAGTATATAGGAGAAGTATGTATGGAATCAAGTCATTCCCTTTTGGTTGATATTTGTAGCAAAGGTCGATGGCATTCTCTTTTGGTTAACTTATGATCACATGAAAATGAGCATGATATGACGCTAATCTGTGTTAGGTCGATATTATGAGGTGTTAGAGGAATATTCATTATGCGACATCTCTAGTCTGCGTGACATTGTCGTTTAGACATAGAGAAACTGTGTTAGTTTCGTTATGACATGTTTTATGGTGACCAAAAGCTTTTATAGGCAACTCAATTTTTGTCGAGCTTAATTACAAACGCCTACCATAGAAAAACATGAAATGAAAATTATTACTTTATGATTAAAATCCATGATAAGTGAAGATCACGCAGGCCACACGCTATGTCGAATTAGATTAAACTCGGAAGAAAAATCTAAAACTAAATCATGTTAGTTAATATATTATTCTGTTTAAATTTTTGCTTCTTTTCAACAACAACCTCCACACCCCCCACACCCCCATTTTTATTTTTTGAGCTTAATTGGTTAGGAATTTTTCATTAGCTTACTATATAATTCCAACCTTATTATCTAACTCCTTGTGGATCGATACCCTCATCACTATATTTTAGTGATTGTCATAGGTTGTGAAGAATCTCAAAGGATCAGGTGGACGATCTTGACAATATCACAACCTCAAAATTAATATAAAAAAAAAAAGAAAAATTGATGAGATTGTTTCTTAACTTTATCTTAATTTGATTTTTATCATGGCTTATAGTTATTGATCATATCGTAGGATGAATTACCAATCTTACGATTATTCTTATTTTCAAAAAATGATTGAAAAAAAAAAACCAGCAATATGAATAATAGGCCATGTGAAAATTACTTAAATGTTGAACAACAAATTAACAATTGCCTAACTTTTCGATCCTATGGATATTCCAATGAAACGAATATATTTTTACAACCATCACAACCCCAATATGCTTATAATGTTTATTGTAATTCCCATAATGATGGATAGTATCAAAATATTATGGGGGTCATCAAGATTTCCATCCATTAATGCCTAGTAATTATTATGACTATTCATATAGTGAATCCTCAAGATCATACTCACAAGATTCAAATTCTATATCCTTATATCCTTAGAAGATACGGTAAAAATACTTGAACGTAACCAACGTATTATTCAAGAAGAATTAGAAACTAATAAGCATAGATTGTAAAATCATATTGATCAAATCAAAGGTATACCATTTCCAGTAGAAACTCCAATTCTTACTAATTCAATTAATGAAATTGAACATCCACAAGAGCATGAAAATTTCACCATATTTAAGGGTGACGATAAATGATCTAAAATTGAGAGTTTTAATCAAAATCAATTTAAGGATAAGTCAGATATTGACTTTGATCTACCTTGAGAATATTTTCTTAAGAAGTATGGTAATAATGCATAAATAGAAAATCAACCAGAACTTTCTACGGATGCTATCAAGATTGATCCTTTGGAAAATTCATTAAATTCATATTATGAACTCGATCAAGAAGTCTTTGAGAAAGAAATTGAAAATGTTCCATGTGATTCAAATGTTTCAAGTTCTATTGAGTATTAAGAAAAATTCTTCTCTTGTCTTGAAAAATTAAAAAGTCAAACTAATCAACTCACTTGTGAAGCAAGTCAATTAAACACTCTAATTTTCAATGAATTGAATTTGATAAATCACAAGAACAAGAGAATTATGTGATAAGTGAAATTGATGGAGATTTATTGGAAGTTGAGAATTTTGAACAAAAATAAATGCAAGATGAGATCGACATAAAATTATTTGCGCTAAATGATGAGTGTGAACTTGAAGATGATAAGTTTGAGAGCTTTAATGAAATTTATTTTGATGGTCACTTCGTTATTCTTGATGATTTCATTGAATTGAAAGAGGAATTGTATGTTTGTCATAAAGTTAAGTATAATGATTATGTGTTAAGAATCGCTAATGACCATGAACATGAATCAAAGTCTACGGATATCCCTATTCTAGAATTCGAAAAAGTTCAATATCACCTAAATTTGTCTTGTTATGACAATCTTTTTAGTTCTGATGTTTTTCATAATCATAAGAAAAAAAATATGAAGTGTCATGTTTCATATTATTACTTTTCTCCATCAAAGTACCTCAAAAATTTTTTATCACTACAAAAAAAAAGCATTTAGCGACGGAATAAATCCGTTTTCATATTTTACATTTAGCAACGGATTCCGTCGCTAACTATTTTTCCCAAAAAATATAAAAACAAAAGCAAAATAGCGACGAAAAAGTCAACGTCCGTCGCTAAATGAAATAAATTTAGCGACGGGTCCGTCGCGGCAATTATCAAATTTAGCAAAAAAACCAATAATATTTAAAGTAAATAATTTGTAGACGGATTTCATCGCTAAACTATACATTTAGGGTTTGCGTTAGCGACGGATCCGTCGTCAAATTTATCACCGAATTATTTCCAAACACATTTCATAGTGTTTTTGCAAGGGGAAAAAAACTTTTATGCCGAAAATGATGATTAGAGACAGATTCGGTCGCTAAAATATTGTTCTTAATTTTTGAAATAATTAGAGACGGATTCCCTAGCTAAAATAATTTTTTTTAAATTGAAATACGTTTTTTAATATTAATACATGCATGCTTAAAATTTAGAATTATGCATATGACATGCTTACACCAAAAAAACATAAATCGATATAGATAAAAAAATACACATATATTTTACTAAAATTATAGTTGATTATATTTAATATGATGTTGGAATATTAATACAATGTAAAAAATTTTAAATGAAAATCCAAATATTTATTGAAGAGATTAATTTTATATTTTGATGAAATTGAACCCAAAACCATATTTGAAGTAGCAATGAAGGGAAAAACGTGTTTAGGGTTCGGTTTTAGGGTTTCTAGGGTTATTTTAGCGACGGATCTGTGGCTATAAAATAATTTTTAGCGACGGATCCGTCGCTATAAATGATATAATTGCGACGGAATCCGTCGCGGAGTTATTTTTCCTTAATATTAAAATTATTAGAGACAGATTCCGTAGCTAAATATTTTTTTGATAGATTAAATTTTGTTTTGTAATCTTTATACATGCATGTCTTTATCATATGGAATGATGTATATAACATGCTTACACCAAAACACATAAACTGAACAGGGTTAAAATTTTTTTGCATGATTTAGAACATATATTTGACTAAAATATATATAATTATAGTTGATTACATTACATTGTACGTTGCAATATTAATACAATGTAACATTATCTAAAAGAAAATCAAAATATAAATTGAAGAGACTTGTTTCATATTACGGGGAAAAAGGGGTTGAGGGTTAGATTTAAGGGTTTCTTGGATTTAAAAAATATTCTTTAGCGACGTATTCCGTCACTATTTACGTTCCATTTTAAAGACGGCAAAAAAATTGATATATGACTTAATTTACTAGTGACGGAATACGTTGCTAATGTTTAGGTTATAACAATTAGCGACGGATTACGTCGCCATTTATAAAATTTGTGACGGAATCCGTCGTTAATGTTTTATGGTTCTCCACAAAATTAGAATTCTTCAGATCAGATCTCCACACAAACACATCAACACATCCACGAACATCAACACTCCGGCGGTCCCATTCACGAACAAATACAAAAATTGCCATCGACGTACTCCGGCGCCCGACTTCGGTTATTCGTGGTTGATTCGAGCAGGTCGGTTGATTCGAGGACGAACACAGATCTGGTGTAAGTCCGGTGGCACGTTTGATTCGAGGTCGGTTGATTCAAGAAAAAGAAGCAAGTCCGGTGGCACGTTTGATAAGACGAACTTCGCACACCGGAGAATAATACCCAAGATCCGCATTTAGGTTTTGAGCCACCAGCAAGATCTGGTGAGCAACCAAATTTTGAGCTGCAATTTTGTGCTGGTTTCATAATTGTTCTTGAATCTGATTTTGAACTTTGTTTTTTCTGTTGCATCATATACATAATCTCTGTAATTTTGTGCTGATTCTGATAGATTTGTGATAATTCTGCAATTTTGTAGTATGTTGGTTAATTCTTGTACTAATTCTCTGCATTTGTGCTCGATAAAATTTGATTTCGACAACTAAAAATGGTTAATTCTGTGCCGATTCCTGATCAGATAATTACTGCCTTTACTGATAGGTATTGTATAACAGTTTCTGTCACTGAAAGAATCAGGAAAGCTTCTAACATTCTTGTATAACTGGGGAAAAGCAGGAACATTCAAGTAATGAATATTTGTTGTATGTTTTTGTATTGTATATTTGTATTTGATATAAATTGTATCCAGTAAGAAATTATACAGTTCGCTGATGAGTTCATTTGATCACAAGAAGGAAAAAAATTTTGTTCTCTGGAGTACATATTCATTATCCCGTGTCTTGTTCGCTGATGAGTTCATTTGATCATTTAAATTTCTTCCAACCTCGCACCAGCATTGTTGGCAACCATACTGTACTTTCGTCATCACAACTTAAGTGTGTAGATCAGACTTTGATGCACGACAGTCAGGGTGGTTTGGTACGAAATATCTATGATGCTTGATTTAACAGTCGGCCTCGGTATGTAGGTCGGACTCCCCTAGGACGGCTTCTTGTTGAATGACTTGTAGACTCATCAAACCAAATCCGATGAAATCGTGCCTAAGGGCGAGCTACTAGTAGCCTAAGCAATCTGGTATTATTCGCAAATAAAGATTTAAATCCTGTTGGACTTGGTGTACCCTTATGTTCTATGGTCTCATGCAATGATACCTAATCGCTGCTCTAAGCTGCTCTAAGCTTGTTCATAATCAGCTCCCTCTTGAGCACCTAATCATTGCACTGAATGTCAGTTATGAAGGAACCAGGAATAGATTAATAGACTAATACTGACCCTGGAATGTC